>JAADVB010000299.1:0-20518 GCA_023334545.1 Salisapilia sapeloensis
GCCCGAGTGCTTTCATTCGGTCGAGAAACTAGACTCGAGGAAGATTCTGGGCCGCATGCCGCCGTTCCTCTGCGTGCACCACCTGATTTATGTCCACGTCTCGCTGCTCTACACCGCTGCCAAACCCGGAAAGCAAATCTGATTGGACTTCATGCATCCATGGCGCCGTGTAAACATTCACTCGGTATGGTAGCCAGGCGCGAAGAGTAAGCGGTAGAGCAGAGTATGACTGAATAACTCATAGCTGCTCATCAAAGCGTTTGCAAGTTGCCTTGATGTGATTGGTCTAAAATAAGAGGATTTTTGATACAGACTCAGACGATGGAAATGTTGGATCTAATTTCACTAGCTAAGTGTGTATAGCGTCCAGTATATATGAAAGACACCTAACGTTCGATCTTGATCCGAAGATCGCTCATCTTGCCTCATTTCCAAATTTCCATCAAAAAGACAAGATGCCAGTTACGTGCGGAGACATCCCGAGACTCATCTGTAGTGTCATCATCCCTCCGATCGGAGTCTTCTTCGAGGTTGGCTGCAACAAGGACCTCGCCATCAACATCTTGTTGACCATCCTTGGATACATTCCTGGACTCATCCACGCAGTCTATATACTGGTGGAGCATTAGCGCATCTTTGACCAGCGTAGCTGCGCCTGCCGGACTGACTTTTTGTAATGAGACGCGAGCTTTGAATCGATTCCTCGTTTTCCCTTTATAAACCCTTTGGTGAATAATATAAATACGCTTCGTATTTGTCGCTCCAATCCCCTTGTCTTTGCGTTGAACGCGGATGGATATTGACACATTTCCTCATTCTGCGCCCGCACCCAACGCTCACAACAGCGAAAGCGATGGCTCAACGGTATGACAACCCGCACTATTGGGAAGAAGGCAGGAATGCATTGCCGACGGGAGAACCATATATTCCCCTGGTAGAGCACCCAGTGATCCGGGAAGAAGCGACAGATCGCAGCTGCAGGAAATGCGTGCATGCGCTGTGCTCCGTGGCACTCCCTCCCTTGGGCGTCCTATTGCACTCTGGAATCAACAAGGACTTCATTATTAGCTGTCTACTAACGATCTTAGGGTGAGAGAATATGACTTCGTTGAACTGGAAGTAGTTCGTAAAGCTTAACTTACATGCGTAGGTATGTTCCTGGGGTGATCCATGCCATTTGGCTCATCTGTTCATATTAAGCTGATAGGAAGCGTACTGGTGTAGCTTTGTGGTAGCCGAACAGGAATAAAAGAATCTTGATGGAACGAGTATTTGTTTTGTCCATGCTAGCGTACATCCATGCAAGCTAAGTTTAACAGATCGTTCGAACTCACATGTACGCGTATATGTCTTATAAAATCACGTGCAGGGTGTAATTTCTGATCAGTTGACCTCAATCCATTTCCATCCATGTAGCGAGTATCAGTTCTGCCGATGTGCAATGAAGTGAAAATGCTCGGCTCTTGCCGTGTACCTGATTCAGACGCATGTAAATAGCTAATTGTGGATATTTCTCTCCATCCTTGGCTACGCTTTATCGTTACAATAGAAGTAAAGTTAGCAAGGGGATGTTGTGGTAACCGATCCTGATTTGCCATCAACACAAAAAGAAAATACAGTTTCAGCAACAACCTGAACAAAACAAGTAGAGTAATTGATCAAGAAAACGACAGGGCCGTATTCTCAAAAGACACTTCTTTATGGAAGGTTGAGCAGAACTCAGGTGTAGATTTGGATACGTGAGACCAGGATCAATGCAAATTTCTATTGAACATCCAATTGAAGGGTTGCTGATTCATTTTTTGCCTTCCTTCCAAAGAGCATACTGTCTCATCCTTGTCATCTATCCTAAGTCGATGAAAGTCTTACAACCATGGCTCGTTGCCAAGCGTCTAGTTTCCCTTTTGATTTAAAAGCCGCGATGCAACATTAGCCAATTCGGGTAGTACTTTGATTAGGCTGACAACATCGGCACAGCTTACAAGGTAATCGCCCATGTTTTCAATCGCAGCACCAAGACATTTTGAATCTAAAGTCAAAGATCAAGATTCACATTTTGGATTTATAGAGGTACAGTGGGCTTTGCTCGTGGATCAAGCGCACTGGTCTGGCTACTCATCTATGCTCTAGCATTCCAATCAAGCTGTACCTGGACGAGTACTATTAGTGCGTCGATTACCTACTTATATTCGTCAAGACGAATTGCCAAGTAGTCCAATTGCATATGGAAGGTGAAGACGCTGTTAGAACGCGTCAAGCAGAAACGGGTACATTGCATGCATAAATAGTTACGCCAACTGAATTCTATTGGGGTACTTTTTGCTTCATCTGTAACTGATTTCCACTGATCTCAAGCGAATGTGCTTGGTTGATACCACGGCCAAATCAACGCCGTACAATAAAAAGACTAGGAGTCAAGTCCTGCACATGAAACACAAGAAGTTGCTTCATGATCGTATAGATTTCGTAGTTCCAGTACTAGACAATAACACTTAATGCTTGCTCTGGGTCTTGGCGAAGAGACCTGAGCATGGAAACCGGTGCTTGCGTAGAATGATCCTGGCGGTCGTGCCATACTCAGAATCGAGTTGCTTACGGTGTACCTGGAACCTTGGTTCCATACGAATAAACTCATCGTAAATTTTGCTTCCTCCGAAGATGAATACAGCTCTACGACGTCATTGCGATCAGTCGTGCAGCTCAAGAAAACCTACTTCAATCCCGCTCAGAAATCCAGGTCGATTCGCAGCCATGCGTATCCAGAAATCCAGAAAGTAGGATAGAACCCAGATATGTTTGACGAAAGAAATCAAGCCATGGCAGGTCGAAGAACATGCTCTCAACGCGTATCCGAGTCCGACCAGCAGCTACCTCCGACCACGCCATCGCATATAGAAAATCCCCCCTTCACTGTCGCATGTTGCAATGGGTATGCATTATATTCATCCGTGGAAATCTTCCACCGCAAGCTAATCAGATTCGGCTTTTTCATCTCCCGCAGGAGTGCTGTACAGCGCAAGACTTGGCGTCAAGTAGAACAAGCGCACCGTGGCGATCCCGGATAGAAATTAGCGCTTGGGATCTGCTAGAGCGACCATGTGGTCACGTCACCGAAGACAGCTTGACCTTCCTCATTACATACTGTGGCTTAATCAGAAACAAAGCGGATGTCTGGTAGGGAGGTGCTCACTCTTTGATTTGAGCTCTCACGCTAACGTCCAACATGTTCGCCAAGACCTTCCTCCTCGCTGCCGCCATGGCCGTTGCCTCCGTGTCCGCCGACACCTGTGACGTTGCCGCCCTCACGCCTTTGCTCTCGAACGAGAACTACGACAAGTGCGCCACGGACTCGGGCGGATACGCCTTCACGTCCGGCAAGGTCCCGACGGACGACCAGGCCGAAGCCATGTGCGAGTCAGACGCTTGCAAGAAGATGCTCTCGGACGTCGGTGAAATGGACTTGGACCCGGACTGTGAGATCCCGCTCGGCGACGGACAGACCAACCTCCAGACGGACATCATCGACAAGGTGACGGCTGCCTGCGGCGGTGACGCCCCGGCTGAGGAATCTCCTGCCGAGGAGGCCCCTGCCAAGGAGGAGGAATCCCCTGCCGCCACGACTGCCGCTGCTGAGACCGAGGCCCCTGCTGCCGAGGAAGACAAGCCGGCCGCGACCCCTGCGTCGACCCCGGCCTCCACTTCCGGCGGAGAAGCCCCGACGTCTACGCACGCCGCGTGCTAAGTCGACGTAGTCAGCATCCAGCTCTTGGATTTTGATACGCAGGAAATAAGAGATGGATCCTTTTACTAAAGAAAGTATGCTTTGAATATGGTTTTTCGCCTTATGTCCTTTTCGACTAATGCATCTCAAGCAGTTAGTGGTTTGTGGTACACATGTAGCGCAGCACTTCTTGGAAGATAGTAGCCAGGTAGATAGACAAGAGATCATATTGGACGACCAACACTCCGAGGGGCGAAGGTCGTCGAGTAGTGTCAGTAGGAGTGGTATCAGACAAGGGATTTGCATGCCCGCCCGATCACACTGGAGAAGTGCTTATCTCCTAAAATTTAGAATGCGTTCGTTCTTGCTACTTGCCTCTGTCTTGATGGCTGTGGCCTATGGACGTCTGATACCCGTGCGATCTAATCACTATCAGACGCTTGCGAGTGAGGTGGATGCCAAGAACAGAGCGGAGGGAGACGCGTTTGATAAGCTCATTCAAAAGTACATGAACGACGGTCATTTTCCTAGATACGGACGTTCACAGGAGCAAAAGGTGTCGGAAGCACATGGGTTCCTGAAGCGGGAAGTTTTCAAAAGCGGAATCGTTGGTCTTAGCGCTAGTATCGTCGATCAAGGTGATGTCGTGCTAAGCCGTGGATATGGCCTGCTCGAGTCAGGGAACCCAACTAGTCAAGTACACAGCACTTCTCTTTTTCAGATCGGATCACTCACGAAAACGTTCGTGACGTTGGGTATTGGGCTTTTAGTCGATGAAGGTCGAGTCCAATGGACCGATCGAGTCAAGCGTCACTACCCGGAGTTGGCTCTCCATGATCCCTACGTCGAAGAGCACTTGACGATCGGAGACTTGTTATCGATGAATTCCGGACTAGATGAGTCCGCTGACGTCCCTCGGACCGTAGGTTTCTACGATCCGATAGAAGAACGAGTGGCCCATCTTCGATACCTAAAGCCAAACCGTTCTCTTCGGGAGGAATATGCGTATGCGAACATCAACTTTGAGATACTCGGCATGGTCATCCAGTCTGTCACTGGCCTCATGTGGCATGAGTTTCTCCAAGAACATGTCTTTCAGCCTCTGAATATGACCAGGACGTTCGGAGCAGCCTCTCAGGTTCCACATGACCCAGACATGAGCCACGGACACTTTGTTTGTGGAGACAGTCTCCAAGGTCCGTATCACTTGGTGAAAAGCAACGAGGCCGAGTTGAACGCCGGTCACCAAGCGCCGTATGAGGCCGCAGGGTCCATCGTTTCCAGTGCAGACGACATGGCCAAACTATTGCAGACGGTCTTATCCAAAGGACAAAACCTCTTTTCCACTCCATCGATCATTAATTCCATGATCACAGGCAAATGTCCTGTTGATCAGGCAACGTACCAAGCATTCCTGACGACTGGTCACCACTACAATCCGGACGGCAATACGCTCGCAGCTGGGTACGGACTCGACTTTGTCACCCACGGCATGTGGGGCCACGACTACGTGGAGAAATTGGGGGACACTGCTGTCCACGCCACTAGAAGCGGCTTGAGTCTGACGCAGCAAGTGGGTGTCGTCTTGACGTCTAATACACATCTCCCGTCTCCCATGGCTTCTGCCTTGCTAGATCATATGCGTAGCTACGTCATGGGCATCTTCCTAGATGTCCCTAAGGCTATCTTGGACGGAGAGTATAAACGATGGCGAGAAGAAGACGTCCTCCAGCCTCCATACCCTGGCGTAGACGTCTGCGGTCTACGCTTCTGGAGGCCAACGAAGGTGGAGATGAGTCTTGACGAGATGAACAAGTACGTTGGTACGTACTATGCAGTGCACTCCCGAGGGTTCTTCGGCCGCTTTGATATTGAGGTACAAGACAATAGGCTCTTGATGGCGTATGGACATGTCCACCAGCCTCTACGACGCATCCAGTTGAAATCACAGGATGGAGTAGTGTTTCTGTGGGAAGGCAGTCATCCGATGCTAGTGTTCATGACTCGAGACAAGGACAAGATGGTAGCCACAGTCCTGGAGACGTCTTTCAAACAGCAATAAAGCCTTTATTCTTCTTTTTGTTTACCATAGTCCTCGTCGTCCGTCCGCTCCGTGTCGATCGGGTAGATCCACCGCTGGTAGCAATAGATGACGAATACGACGTCGTCTCGGAAGCAACTGATCCGGTGCATGGTCGGCATCGGCATGACAAACGCGAAGAGGTCATCGATAAAGGTGTTCAGGGCGCGGTAGATGAGGTACCGCCATGGCAAGTGTGCGACGCTCTTCAGGCGATAGTTGATGATCAGCTGAGGCGTCATCATGGCAAAGCCGAGGGCATACACTGCGCTCGTGAGGGACTGGATGACCCAGCTGTACCATCCCTTCTGTGCTTCATACGTCAACGTGTAGATCGCATATCCAAGAACGAGAGGCAGGAGGATTCGGAGGAGATGGGAGGTAGCAAACTTGTCGACCTCATGCGTCTTCTGTAGACTGTCCGACTGAGCACTGGCGGCGGAGGCAGTATGGACCTTCCATAGCTTCCACACGAGGAGCAGGCAGCTGAAGAAGGACGGAGCGAGGATAAGGAGCGTCGTCTGCTCCTCCATGAGGTAGAGCAGGACGACGACTTCGCAGACGAGGTTGATGAAGAGGACGCGGAAGGAGACGCCGACCATGTCGTCTCCAGCCTTCTTCTGTCTCCAGAAGGAAATGTCACTTTTGAAGGCGAGCCAGTCGAAGAGGACGTGGAGCATACTGACGACGCCGGTGACGACGACCAGTAGCCAGTGCGTGTCGCTGACCATGGCACGCAGCATTTCCATGTCGTCACTCGCGCCTGCAGCTGTGCTGAGCGCTGTGGCGGCCGTGAGCATGAGCTGCCACCTCGCAAACGTCATCATCCCTAGGTTTAGCTCTAGTGTAAGGCTGTCGGTCGAGTCCATGTCGATCTTCTGGAGCTTGCTCTTGGTGAGTGCGAGGTCGTCGATAAAGACAGGAGGGAGGTAGACGATCTTGTTTTGAGCAGGCTGCTCGAAGCGAAGGTAGTTGTACGCTAGAGGAGGGAACTCTTGGTATGGAAACTTGGTAAAGTCCGACACGATCCGGACTTTCAAGGCAGGTTTCCACAGGGCTACGTATGTACTGGAAGGAGTCGAATCGTTGGTTACGCTTGGAGATGGATCTAGTAAGAAGTGCTTTTCAGCAGAAAAGTGGGGAGGAGCGAACTGGATGAGCTCAATGCGGTTGGCGACTGTCCTCAGAGACCGATAGTGACGATGTCCTGGGACGGGCGTATAGCCATTTTGCGTCGCGTGGACATGGAGATAGACACTTTGGTTTTGACGAAGGAAGGCAAAGACAGATGTGTGCGTTTCTGGCGTGAGCTGGATGACCTCTGTCTTGGTGTCGAGGACAGTCGGGGAGAAGGGCGTGGGCGTGAAGTTGGCAATAAGAGTAGCTTTTTCAAAGTCTGTCTTTGCGTTCCAAGTAGCATTGGGAGAAATGTAGCATTCTGTATAAAACGATGCTTCAGGTTCCCAGTACTGATCGACCGTCGGCCCGGACGTGTCCTGGAAGCTCGGATAGCCAATGCGATAGAGCTGCGAGGCCGTCAAGTACAAATACAGTGCCTAGTTTCATACAATTGATGTCAGTCACGTAGATAGAAATTGACCTTGCATTTAAACGGTACAAAGAATAGGAAAGAGAGTGATGTGAAGTTGACATAGTCCGTGAATCGGCCTGCCATGGCTCGACGTGTCCACGAGGCTCGAGTCTGGCTTGACAAAGGTATCTCGTCGATCCAACGTGTGATTGGCTGTAAATACAAATTATTATCCAATGAATTGGCAGGAGGTAGTCACCAACCAAACAAGTAACTTGGACCAGCAGCAGCAATGACGATGCGACTTGGCCGACGGTTACTACCTTCCACAGCAACGAATGTGGCTGCGGATGCCTCCACAGCTCCATTGGACCTAATCAAGCAGCATGACAGGTTCTTCTGTGATGCGATGGAGCTCATTCCTCAGGACCTCTACTTTCCATCCGAACCAGAGGATAATTATGCCAAGCACAAGCCCAAGAAGGCAGGAAAAAAGTACCACAAGGTATGCTCCGTCATGTTTATTATACCCGTCAAAATACTCATAGGAAGGATGCGTATTGCAGATGATCATGGCGGAGAGCTACGTGCCATCGTCCAAGGAGCTGAAGCGAGGCAAATTCGCGCCTGAGAACCAGGTCTCGAACGAAGAGAAGCAGCAGCAGAACAGTGAGCCAGTGGAAGTAGAGGAAGCTGCACCGCTGGAGCCAATGCCGAACTCTACGAATGCCAGTGTCGAGAGTCTTCGTGAACGCCTCGCGCAAAAAATCCAGACGCTCCGAGAGCAGCGTCATGCAGACTCGAATGGTCCGAAGAAACGCAAGTTGGAGACTGACAAACCGACTGCTTCGAAGAAACCCAAGACAGGTCTGAAGCAGACGAATCGGCCGAAGACCCAGGCGTCCGAGTCGACCGCATCGGCAGGTGAAAAGGAAGAAAAGGAGGTGGCAACGGAGAATGGAAACTTGGGCAAGGAAGAGATCTCGTACGGAACGCTGACGCTAGGAGAAGAAGAATCCAAGACACCAGCCACCAAGACTCGGAATGGCCAGAAGATGCGTAGCCTAAAGAAACTGCTGCAGAAGGCCGAGAAGAACCAGGAGAAGCTGCAGAAGCTGAACGAGACGGAGGAAGGCAAGGCCAAAGTGCAGCAGGTGCAGTGGGACAAGGCGCTGCGTCAGGCCACGGGTGAGACGGTCAAGGACGACCCCAAGTTGATTAGTAAACAGATAAAGAAGAAGGTCAAGGCCAAGGAGAAGAGTCGAAAGAAGTGGGCCGAGCGTCTGCAGCAAAAGGACTCCAAGGACAAGGGAGGCAAGGACAAAGACAAAGGCGGCAGGTCCAAGAAGGGCACGGTATGATTTTTTATATCCTAGTAAAACCATCGAAGAGACTGACGTGAATGGATGTAGCGCGCTGGCTTTGAAGGCAAGAAGGGAGAGCAGTTCCTGAATAAAAAGAAATAAAGAGCCGTGTATTGATCCACAACGTAGTTTCGTCTTGGTAGTGTAGGCGCTAGAGGATGGAGCACCCGCCACCACCCTGCCCGCTCTGCTGCCAAGGGTTCGCCGTCTCGTTCTCTCCTAGCAGCGGATCGGCCGTGGATTCGCAATATTCCATGATTCTATCTCATACGTTTAGCAAAAGCCTACTGTGCATATGATTCGACATTCATACTTTTTAGCAGCCTCAGAGGTGGTGCAAGCGCCTTCGAGTGTCTTGAGGTCCATCTCGAGTCGCTCGACCTCTTCCGTGAGCTTTTTGGCCTGAACGTCCGCCATCTTCTTCTACTATGCGTCGGAGGCTGTGTCGCTGTACGTCCTTTCACAGTGCGTTTTACTGACGTTTTGCATACGAACTGAAACGACCGAAACGCCCTAAAGAAAAGAGAATATTATTTTATTTTCTAAATATACTGTTGCACGTTCTTCACGCGCGTCTCGATCTGCCGCACCACGTCCGACAGCGACTTGTTCTGATCCACTTCCATGGCCACTTCGAGGCACAGCAGACTCTGGACGTATCGCTCGCTGCTGGCCTGGTACTGTCCCAGCACCTCCTGCACGGCCGCTTCCTTGGCGCGCTGGAGTGCGTAATTCGTCACTAATTGCCCCACCGACCGAGGAGATACCTGCGATGCATCATACAGTGCCAGTGTCTGGGCACATTTATCTGCCTTGGTCAGAATAGTGTTGAGTGTCTCCATGAGATAGGCTAGTGACAGTTTCCGATTGGTCTCGCTCCATGGCACCATCGTGCTGGCGTCCAGACTAGGTCCATTCGATGCTTCTTGGAGGACGTGGACACCTCGTTTGATGAGAGAAAGACACTGGAGGTACAGCTGGAGTCCTTCCGCAGCCTGTGTCTGGAGCTGCAGCTGGACAGAGGAAGACAGACAGTCCTCTTCGTCCATGGCGTCTTCTCGAGGCGAGGTGCTCGTTAGATCAAGAGAAGACGACATGCTCGAGTTGAGGCTGACGATCGACTCCTCTTCCGTCGACACCTTGTGGATGCTCGTGGGGCTAGACGAATACTGCAAAGCCCGAGTGCTAGGCAGACTGAGTGCGTCTGCGAGAGGCAGAATCGCCTGCACTCGCAGTCGGACGATCTCCACGAGCTGTCTTCTGGACTCGACCTGTTCATGCATATCCACCTGTGAAACTTGATACGCAGGCTCATTAGCGTTTTCCTCTGGCTTGTCGCTTTCGCCGACCAGGACGTACTCTGGATCGGCATCTACCTGTAACTTTTCATTCGAGTTCTTTGGAGGCAGTCTAGGACTCGATTCCTCCTTAAACGGATTGATACGAGGCGAAGGGAGGACGTGCGGACTCATCTGTGGGCTTAGTCCCTTTTCTGATCCAGCTGGCGGAGACGGCGTGAGGCTGTTGCGCCGACTCTTACTCGAACTGGTGTTAAAAGAGTTCCGTCGAGATCGAGTGACGGACGCGCCGGCGTGGCTGACACTGCCAAAGAGATGCTGCTGAAGCACCTCCTTGTTCGTCGTGCTACCTGCGTGGTTCGGTCGCATGGAACTGCGGAGGGACGAGGCGGACGCACTCGCCCATAAATTAGTAGGGGGGTCCTCGTCCTCTTCTGCTTCTTCCTGAATGCTCGGCTGAGACGTCATGACTGTGCTCTTGGTCAAGAGCTCCTGGGACATGCCGCTTAGGTTGACGAACGGGTGTGCGAAGAACTGCTCAAAGCCCATGCGAGACGACGGCCGACGGGTGAGGAGACCTCGAAGGAGAGACTTGCAGTCTTCGCTGAGTAAAGAGTCGACTCCTGGTGGAAACTGAAGCTCCTTGCGCTCGATGTTGGCCAGCAGCTGGACGTGGTTGGCACCCGTGTACGGCGTCCTGCCGACGACGGACTCGTAGAAGATGGCGCCGACGCTCCACAAGTCTGCCTTGGCGTCGTACTTTTGGAATTTGAGGATTTCGGGCGCCATGTACAAGGGAGACCCGCACAAGGTTTCTGCCATGGACTGCGTAGCGAGTGGTCTTGCAAACCCAAAGTCAGCTACGAAGGAGCGTTAGAATGGAAAGTAGCAATAATAGAAGCGTTGCGGTGTACCTATCTTTAGCGTCGTGGTCGGAGAATCCTCGGATAGGAGGAGATTCTGTGGCTTGAGGTCCCGATGGATCAGATTGTGCTTCCAGAGGCAGTGCATGCCTTTCGCTAGCTCCTGCAAAAAGTGCTGGGCGACCGACTCTGGCAGTGGCATCTTGGTGGATGCAGAGTCTCCGCCGTCGGAATTGGCCGATCGATCGTGCTTTTTCAAGTACTGCTGCAGGTCTCCTCCGGCGCAGTACTCTAAAATGAGGTACATGTGCTTTTCCGTCTTTTTGATCTCATAGAGCTTGACGACGTTCGGGTCGTCGATCTGGCGCATGATGCTGATCTCCATCTCGAGGTTCTGCAGTAGCTTGCCGCTGAGCTTGGACAGCGACAGCGCCTTGATGGCGACGGGCGTCTTGGTCGTCTTGTGGTGGCCCTTGTAGACGACGGCAAAGGACCCGGAGCCGAGCTTGCTCGTGACGACGTAGTCGCCGACGCTCGCGCGGGACATGTGTGCCAAGTCGTCGGGAGAAAATTGATAAGTGCTGGCGTTCTCTACCTCGGTCGGGCACTTGGGGCCGAGGCGTCTCAGGAAGTGTACAGCAAATCGGATTTTGCCCAATCAAATCGCCGTGACGACGCACGGAGCGGTCAGCCCACGAGAACCTTCTGGAGTGACAGAAAGAGAGGTATACAGCGAGAGAGGCAGAGGGAGCTTGAAGCGACGCAGCTTCAACCAAGCGGACACTGCCCATCATGAAGCTCGGCGCCAGAGGGTGAGGCTGTGCTCACGAAATATTGCTAGCCGAGATCAAGGTTGCTCTTTGAATATTCAGCCTAGGTGGATATGGTTGATTAGCTGGGTGCTATCCGACTGGATTCCTTTCTGAAGTGCTTGACCGATGGGTACGATGCCAGAGCGACTCGGTCCATCGAGAGACAGAGGGTACCACTCTACTTGACTACTAACTCGGTAGTCTGCACGAGACCAGTCTGCCCTGCACTTTTATGAGTCGGATGCCATTGCAACTCGGTCGTGGAAGCCAATAAACGATAGCTTTAGTACTGTATGCGATTGAACTTTGTACGATACGGTGGCGCTACTATCCGTCTCTCCTATCCGCTACCCAAGTTGAATTTTTATGCTTCTTCGATCGGTCCTAAAAATCCATCATTCCTCCGTATTGAAAGAAGGTTTACGCTGTCTTTCATGCCAGTAGATAGACGCTCCAGCAGTCATCTTGTTGCCATCCATCATGAACAGCATCTTGCTTTGCCTTGACATATTATCTTAATGCCTTCTTCAAGTTAAATGGCCTCCTCTGCCTCTCGACTGACACAACCGGAAGATAGCATCTACCGCATCTCACGGCCTTGCTCTGTCTTTCGCATCTCCTATGTGACACTTGTGCTGAAACTGTCCGACATCGCTTGAGCTCACGAAACCGACTTTAGCTATCAGCAAGCAAATTTAACAGGAACTATACAAGCGTGGACGAGTTTTCCATAAAGCATGTCGTCATGATATTCATTGCAAAGTAGCGTTTGCTAGAAAAATTGCTCTTCTTAATAGTCGCCACGCTTCTTGTTGCGAGAGGCACTGCTGCCTGAGCTGGAGTCAACGGTGCTGCCTGAGCTGGAGTCAGCGGACTGGGATGCATCTCCCTTCCTTTCATTAGTTTCGGTGTAGGCGCTGGGCTCAGTGGACGTCGGACTTTTTTCCTGGTCTTTAATTGTGGCCGAGGCATCCGATGCAGCGGACTCGGATGCTTCGTCCTGGTCCTCTTCATCCTGAGCGTCCTTATAGGCGGGCTCTACGTCGCCCACGGATGGGCTATCCTTCGGATCATCCATACTGCCATCGGTAGTATCGTCGCCTGCATTGGGTTCTTCTCCAATGGACGATCCATTAGCGTCTGCATCATCATCATCATATTCGTCATCCTTGGTCTGGCTCGTGGACGAGTCAGCGTCCGCATCCGAGTCACCCGAGTGCGAGTGCTTACCGTCCTTTGGCTCACCACCGTCAACGTCTTCGTCGGCATTGAAAACGACGAAGCCAACGCCAACCTTACCCGATGGGTTTTGCTTCGTCATCATCTTGTACACCTTTCGAACGTACTGCTCAAACTCCCCAGACGAGTTTGCCGTAACAAAGCCTTTGTCTTCAAGATCGTCCTCATCCTCATCCTTGTCATTGTCCTTGTCCTTGTCATTGTCATTGCCCTTGTCCTCGTCCTCGTCCTCGTCCTCGTCCTTGGGTGTAGGAGTCGTGTAACCGCCGTTAGAGCTGTCATCATGACCAGTAGCAGTTGGAGGGATAGGCGGTTCCGTAGCATGATCAGGCGGACCAGCAGCGGGGGTCGGCTCGTATGCTGCATCCATCTCATTGGACTCGGAGTCTTCAGTCTCTTCGTTCGAGGACTCTTCTGAGATAGTATCAATGTAGTCGTTACCGGCATCCTCCTCAGAGTCGTCATCAGCTTCTTTGTCTCCAGACATGGATTTGGACTTGGACGATTTAGGAAGATCATCGGAATCGTGTTCCTTGTCCTTGCTCGTGCTCGATGATGCTGTTGCTGACTTTGAGGTGTCTTTATCAGTTCCAGTGACGTGATACGCATCTTCAACGCCATTTTCGGTAGTTGACATTTTACCGTAGGCCGTCTCCTCGGCAGCACTGCTGACTCCAGAGGAGGATGCACTCATCGAAGACATCGAGTCAGCGGCATTGGCGCTATTAGTTGAAGATGATTCCGTTTTTACATTTATTTCTGTATTCAGTCGACGGATGGAAGGCGTTTCGGCCGAAGAAAGTTGAGCGGTGGCAATGGCCGAGGCAGCGAGTAGTGCGAGAGGCTTGAAAACCTGCATGTTCAGTGAAGAGGTGTTGGTCTGTAGAAGGCAAATCGGAAAGTGAGCTTTTCATCCTGTCCGAGTTTCCAACCGCCTGGAGCACATGGTTTATTGCTGAGCTGGCACTACGTGGTACTCGAGGCAAGTAGTGGTGGAGTAGGCAAGTAGTAACTTGACTAAAAAGTTCTATCGTGAAGTCTACGTGTCCATTGCTATATGAGCCATAGGGATTGGTACAAATTGTTGCAGATTGCAAAAGTTCATTCGGACACGTTTCATCTGAGGTGGAACCACCCTCGTATAATTTTTACTGCCACTTTGATCTCGTAAGGACGAGATCAAGGGCGTGTCTGTTGAGGTAGTGGTCCGTAATAATTCCAAAGTCGAATTCTGTCGTGTAGACGAACCCACAGACTGTAATTGGCAACATGCACTATGAATCAATCTTCTGGAATCGGCAAACAAGATAGTTTACTCCAGCCAATTCTGACCCCAAGTGCTATATTTAGGATTAGTTTTACTGAGCTGCTTTAGTATCAATTAGTCACTTCGAACTGCTTGGCGGTTGTAACCGGAACTTTGGCGGCAGCTCGTGCGTCAGTGCCGAACTGGATCGCATTGACGTGTCATTGAAGCTTGTTCATGCCATTTCGCAAACCAAAATCCGCATCGCTGTGCTCACGCTGGATCGATATTCGACTGCATTGGCGATTCACGCTCGCGAAATTTTTTTCTGATAATCGAAATCGGCTAGCACTGTGCTTGTTGAGTTGCCGATTTGGTGTTGTCACATGCCATGAAAATGCTTTCGTACAACATCAATACAGCTTTGCTACCATTTTAAAAAACAAAAGCGAAATATGGATACTGAGGATAAGGATGATACTTTGTCTCCGTTGTAGAGCCAGCGATCGGTGATCTATCCTCTGTTGATTTGTAGTTTCCACTACCACGATCATTGTGCCACGATTTATGAGGTACATACAATAGCAAGGCGACATCTTCCCAGAAATACTAGCCTTCCATTGGAGTTCTCTTTGACATGTGTGTCTCATTTACTCACGCAGAAGTTGACGGCTATCAAAGCACAATATTGATTCGATTTGTGTGTGCACTAGTTCAAACAATACCGATGGCACCTTGGGCAACCGCCGAGTATGCTTACAATGACCACAGTATAGCTGTTAATGAGCACAAAGTAGACTAGTCGAGGTGATCACGAAGAACCAATGAAAAAGATAGCTCGCCACTTCTACGGAACACTGATCCATCTCAAGCTCGATCCAAGTGTCCGTTGTAGCCATATCCATCTGACATCGGTGACCGACCCACATAAACAGCAGCTGATCCGTTCATTAAACACCACCCTTTCTGAAGCACGTCGTTCCGCAAACGTGTGTGTTAAACACATACGTACATCAAGTCAAAGCACGGCCTCTATTCCAAGACTGCTTACTCAACGCTCGCCATTTTGCATAAAGTGGTCCCAAGTGCATATCCTCCCTTTGCCATGACGGTGCTGTCTAAGTCCGAGGGCGCCAAGGGCGCGCTTTCTCTCACCTCTCTCGTACGTTGCACTACGCCAGGCAAAATTGGCTCTGTCTCTAATGATGATACCGTAGGTAGCCATCGCCGTCGCCATCCGACAGTCCGGCCAGCGCCACGCGAACAGCGCCTTCCAGGACGAGTCCCAGTTCATGACGAAGAAGACCGGTAGCCGGGACAAGGTGGCGGTCAACAAGGACTTTGTCCGGCGCTTCTCGCGCCTGTTCAAGATCATCGTCCCCGGCGTTTTCACGCCCGAGGTCGGTTTCGCGGCCATGGTCGCCGTCCTCTTGGCGGCTCGAACGTCGTTTGACATTCTCATCCTCCAGATCTCCACTGCCATCGAGCGCTCCATCATCGGACAGGACCCTGCCGAGTTCATGAAGCACCTAAGGCGCTTCCTCATGGTCATGCTCCCCGTCTCGTGCGTCAACTGTCTGCTCAAGTACGGCCACACGGAGCTCACGCTCCGCTTCCGCACGCGTCTGTCCACCTACCTCTTCAACAACTACCTGAAGGGCTTTGTCTACTACAAGGTCAGCAATTTGGACAACCGTATCTCGAACGCAGACCAGCTTCTGACCGTCGACGTCGAGCGCTTTGCCAACTCGGTCGCGGACCTGTACTCGAACCTGAGCAAGCCGATGCTGGACATTGGCATCTACGCCACGGAGCTGGCGTCCTCCATCGGCGTCGAAGGTCCGTCTGCCATGCTGGCCTACCTCGTCCTCTCCGGTGTCTTCCTCACGTGGCTGCGTCAGCCCACTGGCCGCTTCACCATCGCTGAGCAGAAGCTGGAGGGCACCTTCCGCTACATGAACTCTCGTCTGATCACGCACAGCGAAGAGATTGCCTTCTACAACGGCAACGTCCGGGAGAAGAAGATCCTCGACTCGAGCTTCAACCGGCTCATCGACCTCCTCCGAAAGTCCCAGCAGTTCCGCTTCAGCATGAGCGTCGTGGACAACATTGTCGCCAAGTACCTCGCCACGGTTGTAGGCTACCTACTGGTGTCTCGTCCGTTCTTGGACCCTGCCCAGAAGGACCCGAAGATGACGTACGGACAGCGGATGGAAGCTTACTTCCGCAGCGGTCGGATGCTCATTAAACTCAGTGAAGCCATGGGACGCCTGGTGCTGTCCGGGAGAGAGCTGACGCGGCTGGCGGGCTTCACGGCCCGCGTGACGGAGATGATGGACGTCCTGCAGGACCTGGACCGAGGACACTACCAGCGGACGATGATCTCCCAGGACGAGGAGGGATCGGAAGACTCGGACACAGTCAAGGTGAACGTGAGCTCTGCCGAGGCCTCTGGCTTCTACCCGAACAAGGGCGAGCTGGAGCACCAGGACCACGTCATCCAGTTCGAAGATGTGCCGCTGGTGACGCCCAACGGAGACGTGCTGGTGCCATCGCTCAATATTCGTGTCGAGTCTGGCATGAACTGCGTCGTGGCTGGGCCGAACGGGTGCGGCAAGTCGAGTCTCTTCCGCGTCCTGGGAGAGCTCTGGCCGCTCTTTGGCGGAAAGCTGACCAAGCCCGAGAGCAACGGGCTCTTCTACATTCCTCAGCGGCCGTACCTGACGCTCGGGACGCTGAGAGACCAGGTCATCTACCCCCACACGTACGAAGAGATGGTGGCGAGTGGACAGACGGACGAGGACCTCATGTTCTTCCTGGAGAAGGTGGCGCTAGGACACTTGGTCGAGAGGGAAGGCGGGTGGGACGTTGTCCACGACTGGGCAGACGTGCTGTCGGGAGGAGAAAAGCAGCGTGTGGCCATGGCCCGACTGTTCTACCACTCGCCCCAGTTTGCCATCCTGGACGAGTGCACGTCGGCCGTGAGTGTCGATGTGGAAGGCGCCATGTACACGTACTGTCGGGAGCAGAACATTACGCTCTTCACGGTGTCCCATCGGAAGAGTCTGTGGAAGTACCACGAGTACGTCCTCCAGTTCGACGGCAGGGGCAGCTACGAGTTCAAGCAGATCGGAGACGCAGAAGAGGCCTTTGGGTCGTAGGTTCATACACGCAACAAAAGATTTCCACTATCAAAACTGTCTTTTTGGCTTTGGCAAGATACATGTTGAGGTCTATTCTATAGGTACAGGAGCCAGCGACTGGAGCTTGTCGATGCCCAGGAGGAAGAGTGCGTCGGCTGCCTTTTGCTCTCTGCGGTGGACGAGCTGCTGCCGACAAGAGTCAATGTCGTCGATCACGGCTTCCACTTCCGCCCTCGACGTCGTGTCCAGTAGACTGGCGAAAGACCGTTTCAAAAGCGCCAGACTCTCGCTTGGCATGCGCGCCTTGTCAAGCTTTGTACGCACCCAGTGCCACTGATCTTCCTGTAATACTTCATCTGCATGACGTAGCACTGCCTCGGAGTCTTCACTTGCGGACGATCGGCTGCACGTAGACTGCGGCATGTTTGATGGAGATGTTCGAAATGTCCGAGTGAGCTGAAGCCAGTCAGACAGATAAGATCTGAGACAGCCACCTGGACTGGATACACCGCGTCCTCCAGGAATAGATTAGAGACGCTCCTGCGACGGCGGAAGATCCGAAATTAGACACTCCTAGTAGTTGTAACGCACTACGAGTAAATTGCTGAGGGCACTCGGATCAAGAGACAAGTCGTTCTTGTGGTTAATACTTATAAAACATGTCGAGCTGGTGGCAAGTGAAGCAAATCTACTAGTGTTTAACCTGTTCATCTTTTGCTTGGTTCACCAAGACTTACTCGAGTTTTAATAACGCACCCATCGTCTCCAATTGAAATCATCGTGATGCTGGATGACATGGATCATCTGTTGAGAAGCTCTATTGCACAAACGCACATCGGAAGAATATGGCGCTACCCATGTACCAGGTGGACGCGTTCACACCCGAACCGTTCCAAGGAAACCCCGCGGCCGTCGTGATCCTACCGTCGGACGCTTTCCATAGCCCGAATGTCAGCGACTGGATGCTCCGTGTCGCGGCTGAAAACAATCTGAGCGAGACGGCATTCGTCTGCGAAAAAGGAACGAACGAGTATCATTTGCGCTGGTTTACACCAACGACAGAGATCGAGCTCTGTGGTCATGCAACGCTCGCATCGGCGCACGTGCTCTTCGAAACGCAGCGTGTGGCTCGAGACGCTTTCATCCGATTCTACACCTTGAGTGGGGTCTTGACCTGCTCCTCGACTACCTCGCCCGTAGACTCGTCACGACCAATGGTCCAAATGGATTTCCCGCTTCAAGAACTTACCAGCTCAACAATATCCTCAAAGGAGGTTGCCAACGCTCTTAACATTCCATCAAGTAACACCATCAGCCTACAGACTTCGCCGCTCTTCCTTCTTGTTCACGTTGATCCTCCAACCTTTGAATCCGTGCAGCCAAATTTCAAGCTTCTTATGGAAATCGAGGCCAACGCGGTGATCGTGACTGCCAAGCCATCTGCGGATCGTGCCTCCAATCTCGATTTCCAAAGTCGGTGCTTTGGCCCTCGACTGGGCATTGACGAAGACCCTGTTACTGGAAGTGCCCACTGTGCGCTGGCTACGTACTGGTCCAAGCTGCTTGGAAAAAAGGAGCTGTATGCACAGCAAACATGCCCAAAGCGCGGAGGCTTCGTCGGAATGCGATTGCAAGAGGACGATGCCGGGAGAGTTATGATCCAGGGCGAAGCGGTGACCGTCTTTAGCGCTACGCTGAATTCAGCGCCGCAAGCGTAGAAAGGACGGGCGAGTACAAGCAAGTGTAACGAATTCAATACATCTCGTTGCAACGCATGTCCGATTCTACTAGTTATGATCGTGTTACTACTAGGTAGCATGATTGGAAGAAGGCATTTCGATTGGAGTATCACACGAGGTAGTCACGATAGGCATGCTCCTATACATCATAATTAATGAATTTTAGGACTGCACAACAACGTGGAATGGAGCAGTGACGATGGTAACTCGATCTCAAGCCTGCACCACTACTTCATAATTTATAGAAGTGTCTGCCTCCACCAATCGGAGGTAGAAAGTAGGGTTTGCCTGATCTTTTGGCAGGAAGTCGACCATAAGACCAGTCGCGCTCCCTGATGTTTGGCAAGCATTCAAGTGGAAACTTGATGGTAGGTGTCTAGTCGGAAGTTTCCAGTTGAGAGATGTGGTGCAAGAATCCCAACTTGAAGACCCTCTAGTATAGATCAGCCGCCTGTCAATTCACAGCTTCAAAGGTCCACCCTTGGATTTCGCAGCGGTATATCTACCAATGATGCCATTGTACGTCAAAGACCTTCGATTGCTTCTCATCGCATAACAAGAGGGAATACTACCGGTCTACAGTATACGATGCATCTCGTCATTACTCAAAAGTGCCAATGACCACAAGCGTGTTGACCCTTTTCTTTGTTTCGGCTCTCATCTCTTCGGCGTCTGCTACTACGAGCATCTCGTCCGGTGATCCGTTTACCTCTATCAACGCGACAAGCTCCCAGCCAGCTACAAATCGTATAAATGGTCAAATCGTACCATTCAAGCAACGAAATAAAGTTCCATACGTTGCTAAAATCACAGGAGGTGGATCGGGATGTACTGGTGTACTTATCCGACCTGAATGGATCCTTACAGCTGCCCACTGTATCAAAGATGTAAGGAGAACTGTAACTTTAAGGAATGGCACATTCAAAGAAACGTTGAAAAGCAAGAGAGGTATACCTAGACCGGAATATTATAAAATTGGAAATTCTCCTCAAGGGAATGACGTTGGTTTGGTTCAGCTGATCAAGCCAAGCATATTTGATCCCGTTGCAATGCTGGAACACGCGGAAAGTCGAACTCAATCAATCGGTACAGCGTATGGTTATGGCTATCATGTCCGATCGGATAAGTTGGTCATTTCAAAGAAGCTACGGACGACTTCACTAAAACTTACATGGAATGATTACGACATGTGTCCTAAAGGTCTCCCCAGAACAGTATTCTGCCCGCTAGTACAAAAAGAAAGAGATGGAATGTGCCCTGGCGATTCTGGTGGCCCTCTAATGATTGAGGAAAGTGAACCGCTCGTATATGGTATACAATCCGCTGCTCGTTCATGCCTGACAAGTAAGAAAAAACACCCACAATTCGAGCTAGTACCACATCACTATAGATGGATTGTGGATACCATCAACAAGTATGAAGCACAAGATGCGGAATATATAGCTATTCTGAAGAATGGTGCTAAGCACCCACTGCCATATA
>JAADVB010000003.1:0-178316 GCA_023334545.1 Salisapilia sapeloensis
CATTTCCATTATCACTATCCATCACTGGATTTTGTACTCCTGGCTTGATCGGAAAGTTATATGGAAGTGTCTCGTTGGGTTTCCAATGGCATGTGGCAAACATGATCGACCATTCTCAACGACAGCAGAGTTTGCCGATTCAGTAGTCGGTGCGAAGACGGCCGCGATTTTTCTCGATGTAATGAAGTTATCGCTAAATAAATTCTGTTAAAAATAAAATCTTTGATATTGAGCGAGTTTTTGTGCATTTCGGACACAATGCGAAAGTCACAAGCTCCTACTAGGTTCCTCGTCGTCACAAAAGGAACTCGACTATCTGCATTTAGCTATGCTTCCAAAATGAACACGTTTAGCACCCCACAGTAGCTTGAACTCCCATCTTCCGAGTTTACATCCCCTACAATTCGGACGTTTTATGCATGGCGTACGAAAACGAATTGCGACGGTTGATCACGGCCCACTTGGAAGAATGAACTGGCGAGTACTGCTCATAAACGGACAAGCGACTCTCCGATTGGTAGAACTACGTACGACAAGGAGTAGCAACAGTTGATCATGCCCCATCAAGCATCCTGAGCGATGTACAAACTGCTTTATAAATAAACGCGCATCCTTGATTGGTGGAAACTTGGTACAGGAGCGTCGTGCATCGCTTGAAGTGAGCTCATTTCGCAGAATGCAGTGTGAAACAGCACCCTTATCAACGCAAGCAAGCTATGCTGCCTTTGCACTAGCCATGCTCAAGCTCGTACAGCGTGGACGTGACAAGGATATTATCGGAGATGTAAGTTTCCATTGATGCTGGTATGCATTGTCGCGATCGTTTATCGATGACTTTATAGAGTTTCTTCACTTTCTTCTGGGGCTTGCTGCCGATGGAAATGTCCGACAAACTCTTGATGATAAATTTTGGCGTGCTCTTTGCGCTTTACAAGTCCAAGCGGTCCATGTTTTCCGGTTGGCTAGGGTCTATCGCTGGCACGGCCCAGCTTATTGCCATCGGTCAGCTCTATTCGATCTACAAGAGTAATTTGGACAGCAAGTACGCCATTCGAGAGAGGTTGGCCGCATCAAGCATTCCAAAAGAAAATGTGGCTCGGATTGGTGATTTATCCCTACGACGTTGTATTGGGTCTCTCCTGCCGCTTCCAGCGAACACGGGCATCACGATAACGTGTCCGGGTGTAAAGAAAGTTGATACCGTCGTGTATGCTCGTGTCGGAAAAACACGCGCGAGACGTATGAAGATGGATGTCTACAAACACTCAAGTACGACTAAAAATGCGCCCATGTTCTTCTACATCCACGGCGGAGGATGGGTCTCGAATGACCGTGAGCATCCTCCAATCCACATGATCTACCAAATTGCATCACAAGGCTATATTGTTGCTGTCTGTGACTACCGCAAATCACCGGCGAACAGGTTCCCAACGCACATCATTGACTGCAAACATGCGCTAGCATACTTACGACAGAACGCCGGTCGTTTTGGTGGTGACAAAGACTTTATTGCCGTCGGTGGCGACTCGGCTGGTGGACACTTAGCCAGTCTTGTGGCGTTGACGGCAAATGAGCCGGTCTTTCAACCCGGCTTGGAAGACGTAGACACAAGTGTCCAAGCTTGTGTTGAGTCGTATGCAGTGCATGACTTCCTGGACCGACATGGCATTTACTACAAGAAGGACAGATCGATGGCGACGCTGCGATTCATCCACGCACTTGTCATGCAAAAGGATCCAGAGGAAGACCCAAAAGCGTATGAGGTCGCGTCTCCGATGTGCTGGGTGGAGAAGGACCCATCAGAGTTGAATAGAACGTTCCCACCATTCTTTGTCGGGCACGGACGTAGCGACACGCTCGTCCCTTACAAAGACTCGCTTCTGTTCTACGAAAAGTTGCAGCAACATCGATTAAAGCAGCAGGACTCTCCTGTGGTCGAAGATGTGTACGTGGAGGTACCGGACAGCCATCATGCTTTTAATGGCTTTGTGACACCCCGAGCGCTCGCCTATGGTGACGCAGCCGTGGCATTTCTCGACAACGTGTATGCAAAGACACAGGGAAAGAAGCACAAGCAGGACAATGCACTTGTTCATGCCCGCCTTTGAATCTGTCTACTTCTCGACAACGGAACGAAAGCAAGTTCTAGTAAGCGAGAAATACAAAGTTGGTTTACACCGTGTATCCTTGTCTATCCATAATACATGCCCACTGCATCGAGAGTCTACACACGGAAGCCAGAAGCTGGTAGAAGATCGATCCGTTTCGAATGAGCTGCCTTCTTGATGGGCAGTACGTTGGTAAGCCCACGCTGCTCGGCCTCCTCCACTGCTTCCGCCGCAATGATCTGAAAGCGTTCCATTTCTTTTGCCAAAGCCTCTTTTGACTGCTTCTCTTCTAGTAACGCTGCCGCTCGTTCTTGCATTTCGGTACGACGTCGAGCATCTGCTTGCTGCTTTTGAGCAATGGCAAATTGGAGGTTTGTCAGTCGTGTTTCCGCTTCATCTTGCTTGCTCTGCAACTCACTCCGCTGACCGAAGTCGACCCACTTGGCAACCATTTCCCTCTCCATTCGCCGATTCTCTTCTTCACGTGCCGCCTTACGGTCCAGTTGCTGCTGGCGACTGGAACGGATGGCTGCTCTGTCCGCTGCTCGGCGATCTTCTCGACTTTGCAGCTCTTTATCTTCCTTCGCACGAACTTCACGGCTCTGGTTCTGCAAACGCTCTTCGCCTTGCTTCTCAAGTTGCAGCAAGTTATTCGTTGCAAGGTCGATCATCCGCTGCTTCCTCGCCAATGCAGCCTCCTTCTTTTGCAATCTCATCTCATCTCTTTTTGCATCGCGCAACTGCTTCTTCTTCGCATCCTCTTCCCGCTTTACATCCTCTAGCCTCTCCATCTCTATCTGTTTTTCCCGATGCGCCTGCAAACGGAGATTCGCGAGTTTCGTCTCTTCATTCGCCTGCATCTGCCTCTGACGACGAATACGTTCATTCTCTTCATCCTCTTTCAAGTCTTGCTCGGCACGTGCCAGCATGCGTTCACCCTCTCGTTTCTCTTCGCGTAGCTCGGCAATGTACTTTTGTTTAAACTGTTCAAGTTGTTCCTTTTGCAATGCAGCGAGCTGAACGCTCTTCTCTTGAAGCTTCTGCTTCTCACGATTCGCAGCTTCCTCCTCTGCAGCCATTCTAGCAAGTACCTGTCGATCATATTCGGCGGTATCCTGTCGTTCCAGTTCTTCCATCTTTGCTTTCTGCTGGAGTTGGATACCTCGATGCTATGCCAAAGGAGTTAAAATATAGTCATGAAGAAACTAATTTTCAATTTGAAATATACATGAACGACGTCCGCTAGTAGTTGCTTGCTTCTCAGTGTCTTCATTGGATCCGTTTGCTCGTATAGTAACTTGGTAGCACGTTCAATTTGCTGAGCTCTAACTTTCTGCTGCAGTTGCCGCTCCTGTTCATCAATCTCTCTACGAACTGCTTCTTCCCGTTCCTCCTTATCCTTCTTCCATCGGTCCTTCCGCTGTCGCATCGCGTCCAATGTATTAGGCCATTGTGCAGCTCTAGCTTGGGATTTTGCTCGAATTGCCAATCGTCGGGCTTCCTTATCAGATTGGGTTGGAGCTTCGACGCTACGTTGGATACGAGCTAGCTCTGCGTCTGTTAATTTCGTAGGCATGATAGACGAATGCTGTGGAGATGCTTAAAGTGAAGGACATGGTCTGATGCCGGATATAAATAGATGTGTAGGATGTGATTGGAGGATGTTGGATCTATTTGCAGAGGCAGATAGACGCTTTCCGAGCGTCTGGAGGTAGAATGAATCAACTGTAGCAATGGAAACATATCTGCAGAGGCAAAACAGACATGTATTTGTCTAGCGTATCGAGACATCGCTGAAAAGAACTTACTTTTCAAGGTGTTTGGATACGAAGCGCGTGATGCTGTCGTACGACATAAAGATCACGCCCTGTCCCGGGATCACCCGCCCTAAACGGGGGACGACGCCGGAGTAGAACACGCGGACACCCTCATGCTTGAGCATCTGTCGGATGCAATCGAGTGTACCAGTGTACTGTGCTGCCTTGTGGCCCTGCATTCTTGTTTTTACAACATCAAACGCTAGATACAGAGAAAATAGAATTAGTATGACCATCTACACGAGTGAGGGAAGGACGTACGATTATTGCCAAAAGTGCTAAAGATGCCGGCGGTCATGCCGCCAACGAGGCTAATACCAGCATTCACACCTCTTGGAATGTTGTTGGCATCCTTCACGAGTCCCCACTGCTCCATCTTTTCAGGTGTCACTCGCTTCTTGTACTCGCTAAACCACATGAAACGGAGTCCTTGGTTACTCGCCTAATGCAGACTACTTTAGCGGATGACCAAACGAAGATACAAGTACAAAGATCCAACCTGTTTGAGGATCGTGGCTATGAGTCCTTGGTACATTCCAGAAATGCCCTCGTGCTTGAGAATGAACTTGACGCCTTGCATCACACCTTGATTCGCTCCGATTAGCTTGGTCTTGATCGTCTCAATCTATCGCATTTCGATTAGAATGGGCGTGGATAAGGATGGAAGCGTAGTGCATACTGGTGTGGTCATGAGTGTGGCCTCCATGGCTCCTGCCATCATGCCTGCTGCAAGGTTACGCGTCGCAGTCGTGTTTCCATCTTCGTCCGCAAGTTTGTTTTTGATATAATCAAAAGCTCCAAAGCGGACGGCAGCTTTAGGGACCGAACCAATGAGCACAGGCACTAGACCTCGATAGAGGGACAGGACGCCGTCGTTCTTGATATGGTACTTAAATCCAGGGATCATGCCCGAGTAATGCTGCTTCATCGTGCCTAGCTGGAGGTTGGTTTTGATCATTTCCATGGGCCATATCGCTAGCGTTTCGACGCCTCCAGCAATGGCTCCAGCAGTAGTGGCCACGAGTGGGTTCTTGGACTTGTTGGACATTTTCGCTTGTGCAAACAAGTACCACCGGAGAGGTGCCGGCTCCGCGTCACTCAACAGCGGTTTGCAGCACGAGCTACGTCAGTCGATAGATGGCTTAAGAAATGAATTAATTTGTTGCAATTCGTTAACGAATCATTTATTAGAAGAGCGAATAAACTTGTGGATTGTATGCCTCGGCCGCTCAGCCAACCGAACGAATTCAGGCACAAAGTGGTCAATTGGCAGAAAGGAGACCCCAAGGAAACATGGTTATCAAGTACGTCTACGTTTTTCCAACTCGATCGCTTGTTGAGGATACTTATATGTTATGATCATGACAGGACCGATACGTGTGCGTTCAGCGAATCCCGCATTTACCCCGGCCACGGCTCCCGTGTCGTGCGTCGTGATGGCTCGGTCCACATTTTCGTGAACCGTAAGTGCAAGTCCCTCTTCTTGCAGCGCAAGAAGCCGGCCAAGATTACTTGGACCCTTGCGTGGCGCCGCATGAACAAGAAGATCAAGGTATGAGCTATCGGATGGAAGATCGAGGGGGTAGCTTCTGACACGACTTTATTATAGGTGGAGGAGACTTCGCGTCGTCGTGTCCGCAAGACGGCCAAGACCCAGCGTGCCATCATCGGTGTCTCTGCTGAGGAGGTACTATATCGATATATACTTGACTTGTAAAGTTGATATACTCATCACACGCCCTAATAGATCCGCAAGAAGCGCAACCAGAAGCCGGAAGTCCGTGCTGCTGCTCGCGCTGCCTTGAAGTAAAATTTATTGGTGTAGCCTGAAATCGATTGGATACTAAAGTGTACAATAGCGAGGCTAAGGACCGCAGCAAGGGCAAGAAGTCCACGTCTAGCCGTCTCGAAGGCCAGCGCAAGAACGGCGGTGCCAAGGGTGGCGCTGCCCCTCGTGCCCAGAAGAAGACGGGCAACCGTGGCGCCATCTAAGCCGCCTCCAGGGTCTTCTTTGCTTCCAGCCTCCAGTAGGATGACGGAGCAAGAGAGAGGAAATAATCCGCCAGCATTTGGAAATGAGAGCTGTCTCGTGCCAATTGACACTTTGTCTTTTCTTTTCTTTTTCTTTTGACCTATAGACGACCTAGTCTAGGTTCAGTGTAGCTCAGTCGGTGTCTCTAGTTCCTTGAAGTGGTTGGCGCCAACGAACTCATGGCTACAGACGGATATAGTGAACCCAAGTCATTTCGATCTACTCGACGTCCAAGCGCGAGTAAGACGCCTCCGCCTCGACCAACTATTATCCGACTTGACCTCGATAGACAACACGATGGCGGACACCAAGATGACGGAAGCGACTTCAGAGCGTACTAGTCGAGACTACTACTTTGACTCGTACTCGCACCATGGTATTCATGAAGAGATGCTCCAGGACGAAGTCCGTACCAAGTCCTATATGAATGCGATTCTCCAGAACGCCCATCTCTTCAAAGACAAGGTCGTCCTCGATGTCGGCTGCGGCACTGGCATGTACGTCTTCTAGATTCGTACGAGTATATTTCACCTCTCATGTCTTTCTAGTCTATCCATGTTCGCGGCTAAGGCTGGAGCCAAGCATGTCATTGGCGTCGACTTCTCGTCCATCATCGTCCAAGCCAAGCAAATCGTCAAGGCGAACGGCTTTGAGGATAAAATTACGCTGCTCCAAGGCAAGATGGAGGAAGTCGAACTTCCGTTCCCACAAGTCGATATCATCGTGTCCGAGTGGATGGGCTACTTTTTGCTCTACGAGTCTATGCTAGACACGGTCATCTACGCTCGAGACAAGTACCTCAAGCCGGATGGTCTCATGTTCCCGGACCACTCTGTTCTCTACCTCGCTGCCATCGAAGACGGCGAGTACAAGTCGCAAAAGTTGGATTTCTGGGATAACGTCTACGGCTTTGACATGAGCTGTATCAAAGAGATTGCCAAGAGAGAACCGCTTGTGGACACAGTCCACAAGGACGCGATCATGTCGAACGTCTGTCCGATCTTGGACATTGATCTCACGACTGTGACCAAGGAACAGCTCGCTTTCACTTCTCCTTACAGCCTCGTGTGCTTCCGTCAGGACTACTGCCACGGACTCGTCGCCTACTTTGACTGCACATTCTCCAAGACGCACACCAAGATTGGCTTCTCCACCGGTCCTCACGCCGAGTACACGCATTGGAAGCAGACGGTCTTCTACTTGGAAGGCGAGATCGCTGTGAACGCCGGGGAGGTCATTGAAGGCGCGATTACGTGCAAGCCGAACGAGAGCAACCCTCGTGATTTGGACATTGACCTTACTGTCCGGTTCGAAGGTGCGAATCAGACGTACGACCACCAGCACGAATTCAAGCTGCGTTAGAGATAGAACCACCATTTCGCTTGTAGATGCAATATAACTTTTTTTCTTTCATCCACATGATATTCCTATCTGAAAACTCTTCTCTTGAGAGATATCGGAGTGGATTATAGATCATTGTCCACTTCCATCTCCGTGTCCTTATCAGCACGAGGCTCTTCGACAGTCAAGTCTTCCTCCGCCTCTTCTGCCGAGTTGTTATCTTCTTCTTCATCTTCATCGTCTTCAGCAGAATCGTTCTCGACACCTTGGCCGATGACAATGTCCTGATAATTACTGTCGAGCTGAGCGGCTGCCTTCATCAATTCTTCATCGTCCACGTAGTTCAGGTCCAAGTCATTCCCTCCGTCCTGATCCATACCCGTGTCCATGGAACTTTCACCGACGGACGTCGGGTTCTCGCCGTCCATGGCCATGTCCTCTTCCTTCGCTGTACCATCATTGGACCACTCGATCGGGAAGCGAGTGACGCGAGGTTTGTCCGCCAAGATGTTTCGCTGCAGCTTGGTGATATCCACAGAGGCGGGAGGGTTCTCTGCTAGCAGAGGATCGGCGTACTCGTTATTGACATAGTATCCGACTCGAACGAACTCATTGCCACGATATGAGCATGTGATTAGCACCACCGTGACGCCTAGTTTATCTTCATCCGGTATCAAATCTGGCTTAGGAGGGTCCGACTATATCCATCCAGTCGTTATGATCGCAGCATACTACTTGTGGACCTGACTAAACATACCTGAAAGACGAATTTGTTCGTGCCGACGGGGACGGGGCCCACGAGTACTTCCTCTAGCACTTGATCCTGCGTCTCGTTCTCCGCACTACCGACGTACGTGATCTTCCATTCCAGATCTATTACCAGTGTATACAATTAGAGTACAGAAGCGCAATGACTGGCCAACAACTATGTACCATCTTCGAGCTGGTGGGCACATTCGAACGTAACTTCGAATTGGAAGGGGTTGCTGAAAGCAGTCGGGTTGTTGAGCACAGTGATGTTCGTGAGTGTGACGTATGCCATGCTTCAAAGAGACTAAAAGGCGCGCAGGCACTTGACTAAACGAAAATGGCGCTGGAGGTGCTGATCTTGGCGGGAATGCTCGATTGTAGCAGTGTATGATTGGTGGAAAATCGAACGCTATATTTGCATCAGACACTCGATCAAGTACGCGTTTCGTTACCCGCTGGGTGAATTTGGACACCAACTAGCCATCTCAGCTTCAATTTAGATTATTATGACTATGTATAGATAGAGAATCAATGTTGTAAGCAGCGTTAGTGCATAAGAATGTTATGTCGACTATTGAGCGTTGATCAGTAGGACGAAACAAGATGCCTTAATGCTTCCGTCGGTTACATAGGAAGAATCGTGATGGCAGAACTAGCCGCTTTCGACATCTTCAAGTACGATGGCGAATTCTACTATGCAGTCACGTGCATCCTTATCGACATCAGACCAAACATAGTGTACCGCATATCAAATACCGACGCACGCAATGCGTCCCGTAGATACACGTACTGCAAATTAAAGAGATTCACCCTGATCTCCAACTTTCGTTCCAGTCTGTGCTGCGTTTGATTTTGGATACGAAAGACGAATAGAGGATACCGACTTCGATATACAACTTCCACGCTGCATATCTGGAAGGAATCGAGAGTATGGCATCAGCTACCCGACCACAAGGGTGCGCATCCGGTAATCGCTCACATCCAAATGCACATCGATTACAGTGTACAGAAACGATCGTCCGGCGATCATAGCGTTGGATGCCAAAGCGTGAATACCGTCAAAACTTCCTCGACTTGTTTGTGTTAAAGCTTACGTTGTAGGCATCGATGGGAATCTAAGACGATGAAAGTAGAGTAGTGGTAAGACGCAAGAGAGCTGCAACACACTAGAGCGCAGCCACCATCCAATACGACGCAAGCCTTCGTCGAAACAAACATGACGATCCCCACAAAATATACTAGGAATAAACAAATAGAAAGAGTAAAGATGCTTCATGTTTATATTCGCTGCCACGAGGACTTCTCAATTCGTGTACCGCCTTCGTCGTCGTCGAGTGTACGGAAAGATAATTGCCAGCGATCTGCTGGTGTCGACGACGGGTGCCATCCTGGACGTTGCGTCACCATTCCCTCGCATGCTTCTTCCAGCCCTCGCTCGCTCTCCACTGTCTTCGATCACGTTTGGGCTGCGTCCCAGTCCGCTCTCGCATCTTCGTCAGATCCAGCTCGACGTCACCTTGACATCCCGGTATGCCAACAAAGGGAGCTGGCGCCGCCTCGACCAGACGCTCACGGTCGCAGCGTGTCCCGTGACGCTCGTGCTTGCTGCTACTGGGACAGTCGACCTCTAGCTTGGTCACCCTCCCCGTCCGCACGAACTAAAACGCACCAACGGCTGTCTATCCTTAGTCCACCAGTCTGGCGCGCATGCATGTGTGCTCTAGGCATCTTCTTCTACTGACATGCAAGGGACGTACCTGAGCGTTCAGTCCAGCATCTACGTTGTTAGCGATTATACCTGGCCAGGCTCGATAGAACCCGCCAGGCAAGTACATCATCATATATATGGTAAGATAGGGTGGAAATTGCTTTCCAGACTACTGTATTCATGCACCCGCATAGACCAGTGTACATAGGATAAACATACCGAGGGAGCTTTTCCATTCCGATCGGACCCGCTAGAGGGGCGAAGCCGTCAGTCTGTTTCCGCAGTAGAGCTCGCACTCACATCACGGGCACTGCTAAACACGCAAACGTTGTCGAGGTTAGCACCAATCACACCATTGTCAGCAACGAAGGGATATCGAGGATACAGTCAAACCAGAGAGACGAGTCCGCTCCAGCTTCCCAAGAGCACAGTCGCTCCGTGGTCAGCGACGTGGAAGAATCCGGTCGAGCTTTCCAAAGCGCTCGAGGGGGTCGAGGATGGCGTTTTGGTCGAGTACGTCTCTTGCAAGTCCAATGTAGCTCGCTCTTGTGCTGCAAGGCACCTCCGCTTTCCCATTTCGCCTTCCGTTGGGCGAAAGTGAGTTTGTTTCTATGACACGAGTTAGCATTCGAGCTTTCCAAATCAAGAGGGAGAGATGAACGTACCTAGTGTCGATGCACGGTACTGTTGAGAAGTTCGACTCTTGAAATTCGACGTGCGCGTGGAGTGCCTCCGACTCAAAAGACATATACGTCGGGGTGAGACAGATGGTAGCGTAGATCGCTGCCAAGAGGGTCTGTTCGGGAGGCAAGGGATGCCGGCGCGAGGTGATACCGAAGGTGCACACGGCTGGACTCTAGGTGTCCGCTGGAATGCCGGCCGATGGCGTACTCGTTGCCAGTGCTTCTTTCGTCGGACTGGAGTCGCGGTTCGAATACCACTTTTCCTCCTGCCATCGCACTCTTCGCGTCATTTCCGCTCCGCCGATACTTTTGTACCCATGTGACGTTAGATACGCCCCGATGTTGAATGTAGCCATTTCCATGCGGCATGTGACGGAGCGTCTGGAAGCGAGATCGACGATTCACGATCCGCGATCCGCGGTCCGCGAGGAGGGCGACGAGCGGCACTTGGCCTTTCCCCCGCCTTCCCCCCTTTTTCTTCCTTTCCCCCTTTTTCTCGCTTTTCTTGTTTGCTTGCTGGGGGGAAAAGTCGACTGGGCTTGACAATAGGCTCGAACGAGGGCGATCCTCAGAAACGTTTCAACTCAATTGGCAAACCCGATGCAAGGGCGAAATGCCACTTCGACGTGCTCAATGACGCTCCTCTGTCACCTGCATGGGGCCCAAATGTCTGCCACGGCCAAGCAAAAACTATCGGTGGAAATCGCCGCGACGGAATCACTGCTTGGCGACGATGCATGCATCGCATCAGCAGTGAAACGGGCATCGTGTCTGTCATCGATTATCGTTTTAACATCGACTAATGACTACTAGGTGTCCATTTACAATTGCTCCGTGACTACCGTCTGCTGTGTATTATGCAGAGCATATAATGTACTATATGTCGTGCTTCGTACTTCATGGTGTTTGATTTTTAGTCGGCAATGCACGTATGTGGAAGCATGTCTTGTTTTGCATCACCTCTGCAGTCGTATTCAGACTGAGATATCGAGATAGCTTTGCTAGCTGTACTGCGTGCCAAAAAATTCTTAGGAGATCAAAAAGTGCGTGACTACTGGATACGCACCCTCGTGGTCGGGTAGCTGATGCCATACTCTCGATTCCTTCCAGATATGCAGCGTGGAGGTTGTATATCGAAGTCGGTATCCTCTATTCGTCTTTCGTATCCAAAATCAAACGCAGCACAGACTGGAACGAAAGTTGGAGATCAGGGTGAATCTCTTTAGTTTGCATTATTTGTCTTGTATTTAAGAGGCCGTTTTGAGTCCAAATGGTTGATGACTAGGTAGAATAGTTTGGCCTTGTAGTGCTGAGATGACACCTAAGGTGAATTTGTAGATGCCACCGGCTCAGATTGTAGTCACGTTCGCTATGATGCTTGGGATGTGTGACGACTTGCAACAAGTTTTTACTTTACTTTGTTGTCTCTGGGACCTTTCCATTCTTGTATGATTCTCGTGGCATCTTCGTGTAATGATCAAGCGGGCTTTAAGGCCGTGTTCGCGCTTAAGACCGACTCAGCATAATCGGTGATTCAGATTTTGTAGCTGTATTAACGATAATTGAATCGGGCAATTCCGCGTTCGTTAAAAATGCCCGAGTTTGCTTTACCGCTTGCCAATGGAAACCTAACGAAACACTTCAATATGACTTTCCCGCCAATTAGGGGTGCAGAAAAAAGTGTTTGGTGCCCGCAATAGAGATGCCGCTTTATTTTGTTAATAAATCTTGTCTCTCGTACTCTATCCTATGTTAAAATTGAAATTCCCGTTGCCATGTTCTGTAGCGTGATCCGTGTGAGCTTCGCAAGAGTTAAACAACTCTTTTTCGGGACAAATTATGCATAAATCGGAATACTATTCAACATAATACCGATTAAGGCTTTCTCGTGTTTGTTCAATAAATGCCCATTATTTCTCGCATAATCCCCGATTATATGCTCAACGAACACGACCTAAACTACTTAGTATTTTCTCGAAGACCCATCGACCTGTAATCGGTAGGTTGACCATCCTGAAAATCTCCCAAATTGCCTACGCCGGTCTCCGACTCATTATATCTCCATCTGATCACTCTTTAGACTACATGAGCAACTATTTTAACAATAATCATCCTGACGTCGTTGGCTTGCGTTTGCGGACTTTAAGTCGTACAGGTCCTTCCAGACGTTTGACTTGTCCCATACCTAATCAACTTGCTTGCATGGTGATGATCTGGTACCATTTGGTGCTCAACCATTTTTAATGACAGTGGTCGTAAGTAAGATGCTGCTGTACGAAATCCATGAATGGCGCTAAAAGCAATCCCGGTGGCAACTCGCTATGGCAATTGTTTAATGGGCATGACGAGAAAGAGAAAGGATCAGATGGTGGTGATTATTTCAACTCATTTTGAAGTCGGTTCTGGTTAGATCACTAGTAGTACACCCGATTGACTATGATTGTTCCACGTGCTATCGTCCGTCTCATCAATAACGCCGTAGTTATACTCATTTGTATCTCACTGCTACCTCATTCCGAGGACGAGGCCAAGTTTCCACATTGCGCCTGTATTCTTATGAAAATATTAATTTCAAATATAAATTAGTATGATTTAGGTGCGAAATGAAAGTATTGATGTACTCGAGTCCAGTTTCATATGCATGTGCGATTTGAAAGTGTGAATAAAATGGATGACTTCAAAACGAGAACTACTCTATCTACATTCTCTTCTCACCAGATACAAACGCGTCAAGCGGTAACTGACGCGCTGTCTTTCGTTTTTTCTTTAGTCCACTTGCCTTTGGTGGTGTTTCAGCGCGAATGGCAACTTTGTCCAGGCGCTTATGCTGCTTTTTATTCACATCTTGGTTCTCCGCTTCTGTCACGTCGGAGTCGTCCGACGACAATTCGATGATCTTTGGCTCATGATTTCGCAATGGCGGTGACGACGATGATAGCACGTGTATGGACGCGTTCTCAATACATGAATTGTCACGCTTGATGGATCGTCGTTCGCACCAAAAGCCTCGAAATCGACTTTTGCTTTCATTCTTACTCTTTCGTTCGAATAAGGCAGAGAATTTCTTGGACACCGAGTCTTCACAATAAGACGTTTGTGTGCGTTTGTGTGGCGTCGGTGAATTTAAGCCTCCTACATTTCCCATGTACGAAAACGTCAGCAATTCCTTTCGACTTTAATTCTATGATAAAATCTCACCATCGAAAACTACCGACTCCTTTTCTTCATTTATAGCACCTATCGAAAGCATTGCTCTATGAGTATTATCACGATGGGTTTTACTAGACTGAAACAATACTCTCCGAGTAGTCGACCCAAGGGCATGTCGGTAGTTGGAGTGAATCTCGTGATGCGTCCGTCTGGCCGTCTATACGTAAGATCTTCATATTCAACTTTTGGATGCATTTATGTCGAAGAAAAGTGGTACCGTCGAAATCTTGACTGGCGTGCATGTAGAGACTATCAATGTCGGGCGTGTTCTACAATTGTACCATTGCCATCATCAGAATTTCATCTGCACAATTCAAGACAAAAGTTTCTCTTCAGACAGCTTACATATTCGATAAAAGCGGACACGACGTTTTCATCGCGGGGTCCTTGATGAAACTGCTTCTCCCGCCGTGATAACCTCGGTGTCTCGATTTCTTTGTTGCAGCTTCTTTGCTGCATCAAGCTGGGTGGAGATGATACTTCCTCATCCGTTTTCAAAGTCGCTCTTGCGACCCATGGACAGTGCGTGCGGTCCATTTCGACGTCAAACGACGATAACGAATAACTTTCGCCGACTACGTCGCCGTCGGCGAAGGTCATATTTCTTGTAAGGCGCTATGAAGCCAAATGTACAATCTCTCGGCTCTAGTAGCTTTCACCCTTCACGCTCGTATGAACCTCAAGCTGACTCTTCAAATCCTCCGTATGCGATGGAAGTGGAACACCGAGCGCAACACCAAAGTTAGCTGTGTATTTCTGGTTTGATGTGATTCGGTTTACACATCAGGGGTAGGGGCACAGAATAGTGGCTCAACTTGCATTTGATTGGATGACTGCTCTGTCATCTTTCGATGACGCTAAAAACACCAATCACGGATCGTAGGAGGTCTAATACGCTTCATTGCTTGGGTCAAAGCCACTGTTAAGTACTTCTCGGAACTCGTCGTTTGCGCGCAAGAGCTCTGCAATCCGCTCGTATCGCTCTGGGTCTTTGCGAATGAGAAAGATGAAACATTCAGTATCAAGTTTGCCCTTGATGGCCGCCAATTCCATCGCTTTTTTCGTCTGTACGCATTTGAATGAAAAATTTCCTAGCGTCGCATGAAAATTAATTCGAACCATGTTATGGACGTATTCCTCGACCAGCTCTTCCATTAGCTCTGCACTTTCGTCCAATGGCTCCGGGTCATCACCAAACCCGAACATCATTTGCTTGACTATTTTTAGCGTTCATATGCACAAGAAACTTTGAATTTATGACAAATCACAACGTACTGCTTTCGACTAATTCGCCTTGCACGAATGGCTTGGCTTCATTCGGGTCATTCGCACCTTGTCCTCCATGTGTCCCGTCCTCCTCATTTATAGCGATTCGCTTAGCGGACGACGTAGGCGATAGACTCGCGTCGCTGCTCTTCCTCTTCCGGTTCATCCTACCAGTAGCTCTAGGGTCGAAGCCGTTGAGGTCCGATATAATAGTGGTATGTTTTATGCGGCTTCATTCTCATTGGCTGAAACTTCATGATGAGACTATCTATTGGCTTAATTTATAAATCTTCAAGCGTTGCATATCCGTTTTGGTTCTGGAGCAGTAGTATGGCGTTGCTTCATTTCCAGTGTTTCTCTTTGATTGTCCATGGGTACAACGCAATCTTCTCGCAATTTAAAACACAACTCGAGTGTGAAAAGTAGTCAAGATGAAAGGTCTACGAGGAGGAAATCGTCGGTGGCAAAAGAAGACTCGGATCGGACTTCCATTGGGTTTTTTCGAGCTGGATCACGAATGCTACTCGGACCACTGTCCGCAACGAGTGTTCGCCCTCGAGGTCCAAGTTTGGCACAATCGACACCACTAGATCTAAAGTAGGATTGGTGTGTCGTCTCAAGGAGGTATTTGCATCGGAAAAACTTACCTTGTGATTCGACACTTAGGATCATGAAAGCACTTCAGGAGCTCAAGCAACAGCAAGACAAGTACAGCCATCACGTGCTACGTTTTAATGGTTGAATTGTAGTATAACTGATATCTTGCACGCAGAACGAGTAGTGCGAATACCTTTACACGAATCATGCTAAACTTCCCGTCTGTCGGAGTACGAGGATCTGTATGCTTAACACGCTCCGGCCGAATATTTATTTCTTTTGTGTCGTAGCGAGCGTTCCAAAGCGTCGAATTCGTGTTTCAGGAATATGATCGTGAACACAAAGGCTATATCGTGTACTCGGAACTGGATGGTGCGATGCGAAAGCTAGGACTGGTATGTTCTCCGGATGAACTCCGGGAGCTGCTGGAAGAATCGGATATGGAACACAAGGGCCAGTTGAATTTCAAAGAGTTTCTTGCCTGTCTCACGATCATGTTCATCCTTCACGTAAGTTCCCTTCACCAATCTTCTCAAACTCTCGACTGAATACTTATCTGGTTTCACATTGAAGAGAATACCATCCAGCTCGGATGACACGATAAATATCTTGCGTTTACCAATGTAAGTCGTGCTCTATCGTAGACGCTGTATACGTGTATGAACATGAATCGATTGAACTTTCATGCTGACAGGAGTAGCAGGTCCATGGGTAGAGATATATCAGCAGAGAATGGAGAAGCTGTTCACGGCGTACGTCCAACACTTCCAAGCATTTGCTTCTTATAGTCACACTACTTTCTATCTTATAGGACAACAAGCTGCGAGCAGCGCTTGAGCTAGCGATCGATACGTTCTTGTGGTTTGACGTCGATGGCAATGGAGTCATCGACAAGTACGCCATCCTCTTGCTTTCATGCGCTTAAATCTTAATTTTTTCCGTAGAGGTGAAACTGCACTGCGGCTAGCTGATATCATGTCGAAGCACTCACCAACAAAGAAAATGTCGAGTCAGAGAACACAGCCAGGTCTTACGAAATCAGGTACCTTTACTACCCTCCACTCCACCATTGCCGCAAGTTACTATACATGTTTCTAGGTTCCTTTGACGCGTCGAGCATGAACCTCGCGATTTGGGAACAGCGTTTTAGTGAGATGGATCGAGACAAGGACGGTGCGATCCACTTTAAAGACTTTCTCCTCGCTTTCGAGTCGTGGGTCGGATTCGAAGACGACGAAGAAAAGAAAGAGAGCGATCACGACCTCGAGTGAACATACTTCAGGATCAAATGACGAATGTACTCGGTCGATTAATTAGTCCAAGACTACACGATGGTGTATTGTAAGAGACAATAGAGCACATGTATGCACTTTCAACTGCCGTTTAGTTTCTTTTGCGTACAACAAGACGTAAGTTTCTAAATCACCCCCCGCCAGCTAGACTAGACACAACGATAGACCCGGCGGCGTTTCGGCTGGGCACTAGATAGCGATGGCACGAGGGCATCACTTGGGAGCTTCGGCATATGCTCCAAGAGGCCCCACGGATCCACCGTCTTCAAGTCTCCAGACGTAGGATCTCGTGCTAACCCTGGCGAGGCAGTCGTACTAGGTCTGGGCAAGACTGTCCACACGCGTTGCTTAAGGTCCTCTGGCAGTTTAAGTGCTTCCACCAGTTCCTACATTAAAGCATTTATCCATGAGCACAAGAGTAGAAGAAACAGCAGATGAAATAGCTTACAAATTGACGCGAATAGAAGACAGTAGCATGCAGTGTCGGTAGGAGGTCAAGGATCCAGCTAAAGAGGGACTGACCGACATCCATGGAAACGCAGGATGTCCCAAGGAGAGAGAAGAGTGACTTGGCAATACGATCACGGTAGCAGACGGTTAGAGCAACATGCTTCACCGTCGCCAATGTACCTACTAGTTGCAGTCTCGTCGCCAACTTGCGTCTCGCGCGTCGAAGGTAGCTTGGAGGATAACTTCCAGGTGACGCATCGAACGCGAGACAAGCGTTCAGAAGCGTCTCCGTCTGTGCCGCGAGAGACATGAGATATCGAGGCAAGGATGATGCAGCAATAGGTGCCGTGACAATGCCACAGACGAGTCGGACGATGCCTGTGCCATTGACTTTACGGTTGAACTTGCCCTTGATCGTCGTCTTCACATCATCCTCGAGGACTTGCAACACTCTCGCGAGCACAGACGCCATGACACGTTTCGAGACGTTGCAGACAGTGGCAGCGTACAAGGCAGCAGACTCTGCCTCCTTACACTCCTTCACAGCAACCTGCTGCCTCTTCTCGATGCCGCTACCGGCAAACGCGTCTTCCTCCTGACTCCACTCCATTTTTCGACTGGCATCACCAGAAGCAGTTTCCAGTCTCTTCGGCGAAGAGGACGGTACGGAATGCACTTGAGGTGTTAGCATCGGAGACATGTTGTATGGAGGCGAGGCAGATGGAGACTTGAGTGCTCTAGCGTTGCTATTAAGAATCCGCTGGAGGATCAAGTTGGACAATTGCTTATTATCGTCCGTAAAATCCATCTCGACATCTTCTTCATCTGACGACAGATCGTCTAGTACCCCCCACATGATACTCTCACACTTGTTCTCCGCCACAGGCTCTGCTTCTCGACTCACAGCAGCTTCTTTCCCATTACGCAGTCGCTGTCGTTTACTCGGTCGAGACGACTCGACGACATTCGCCTTGCGTTTATTCGGACGAGGCGTATTCGGTTTACTCGAACGCTTCACCTTGAGTTGCTGGCGACTGATCTGCAAGTCCAAGTACGAAGGTCCGACGCGATTGAGAGACCAGAAGCTCAATTGATCGAGGATCTGGTCGACACTGAGCAGTTGCACGTGCTCCTTAGCGTCTTCTGCCGGTGCAGATGGAGGTCGGAAGAGGTGTGTCAAGAGCACTGCCGTGTGCCACTTGTGATAGATGGGCTTTAAGAACTTTTCATGCGTCTCCTTGGCGTTTCGGAACAAGACTTCACGGACGATGGCGTCTGCCGTGAGGTTGAACAGCGCTAGCTTTGCTAGTTGCCCACGTTCCTCTCGTTTACGCAAGAGGAAGTTGTCGTCCATCTGATACGCGACTTGACACAAGTGGTTCACGAGCTGGAAGAGCAAGACTGGGGCTACTTGTGATCGTAAGAAACGGACGTGATACTTGGTGAGTGGTTCATCGAGCATCACTGGCTTTTGACTCGCATCCAGCACGACTTGCTGTGGTGGTTCCGAGTACAATTGATACACGAGTGCTATCGCGAGCAACTGACTCGGTAGATTCGGATCTCTCGATGCACGGCCTTGTGCTAAGACGCGTAAAAAGTGAGGCGCAAGCACTTGATGCAAGAGCTGGCCCAAGTCGATGACCTTGTGGACGCAAAGGCTGAGGAGGAAGGCCTTGAGGCCGTATTGGACGCGATCCAGTCGACCTTTTTGGTTCAACGCTAATGCTTCCTTGCTGCTTTCGAGACTCGTGAATGGGTTCTTCCGTTTACTACCGTCGCTACCGGCAAAGGCCGGTATCACTTCTTTTTGCAGCCACATAAGCACATTGTTTTCCATCTTCTCCTGAAAGTTCTCGCCGTCTTGATGCTGTCCAGCGACTTCTCGGACAAGGCGAGCGCAGCGATGGACATAGTGTGGCGTCACGACAGGTCGACGACTGCCACTTTTAGCCCTAGCACTTAATCCTGCAAGCCACTTGTCCATAGCTTCGCTTAAGACTGCTCGAAGGAAGAAGATGTAGCTCGGACTTCTCCTCTCTCGCGTCGCATTCGCGTTCGTGGCACCGATAGATGGTGCCATGCTGCGGTTGATACTCGCAGCAGCAAAGTCCAGCGCTGGGTCTCTCGCTCGTCCATCCGTGTGCATCACAGCTTCCTTCCAGCTCGGCATCGCTGGCATGGTGAACCTATCGGTGGAGTTCTCACTATTATCCGGACTCTGTGCCGGCGTCTCTGGCGTCGCTGCCTTCTCTCCTTCGTTCGTACTCGTCTGCAGTGCTTTAAACGCTCTTGACATGGCTTTCGTAAGCTCTGGAGGAGTGGCTTCCCTTGCTGGAGGAATACGTACTGGTGGCCTAGGAGGAGCTTCGAGTGACAAGTCCCCTTTCTTCTGCTGCGTCGCATTGTCCTTGACAAAGTTCGCGATGGAAGCTAAGAGGACTGGAGGTACATCCAATTGCTCAATCTCCTTTGTCGATCGATGTGCATAGTACATCTTTCCAAAGCACTTGGCAATACTTCCACCACTGTCATCCGCATTCTCTGAATGTTGGAAACGATCGACGAAAGCTTGCATGAGGAATGCGATTTGACCGGATGCACAATACGCTGCTTCATGTCTTTCGACGACAGGAATGACAATGTGTTTCACGAGATAGACCGGGGAGTTACGTAAGAAGTAGACGAGTACTTCTAACAAGGCGAGGATATCTGCAAGCTCGAGGACGAGACAGACGAGTCGTAGGATATGTTCGACACTGCCGAATTCAGAAAAACGAAAGAAACTATCCTCCTTATACACTTGCTTGAGGAACCAAAGGGTAAAGCGACCCTTGTCGTGTCCACACATGGTCTTGACGGCAGACACGAGTTCACTGACTTTACCTTGATACTCGATTTCCCTCAAGATCCGATTCTCCATCGTACCCACTTCACTCGACGTCTGACCGTGTGTATGGAAGACGTAGATACAGAGCGATTGAGCTCGTTCGAGTGTCTTTGCATACATCGCCTGGTCTCGCTTTAGCTGCGTTGCTTCCAACCATCGTAGGAAGACCGTGTCGGCGTCATATTCGTCCAGTCGTTCCATTGGCAGTGACGTCGGGAGAGGACACGCGCCTCGAGGGAGCTGCCAGAGGTACAGTCGGAGCTTGTCCATGCGCGAGAGGGCGAGGATATCCGACGACTTATACCCTCGTCCAGGTCCACACTCGATGTTGTATGCGGTGGAGACGACACCGGCAGACGGTGCGTTTTCATCTCGACAAGAGCGAACAAAGTCGACAAAGTCTTCGACACTGAAGAGTCTCCTGCGTACGAGAAGACAGAAGAGGTCGATAACTTGCGTCACTTCCGTCGGTGCTCGAGGCGCAAAGTCGAAGAGGAACGACTGAAGCGAACCTTGTAGTACGACTTGATGTTGCCAAGTCGGAAGCGACAGTAATCCTTTCTCACGGCCAATACGTTGTACTTCATCACTATGCTTTTCAATCAACGTGACCGCAGATAGATATCGATACTCTGCCGGTCGATGTCGACTAACTGCCCATTCACATACAAGAGATAAGGACTTGGTGTTAATCGGTAGTGCATGCGTGAGAAGCGGAGAAGACGCAAAGACTTGGTGGTACGTCTGACTTAAATCCAAGTCGCCATCGATCTGATGGAAACGATCTAACGCACTTAACATATCTGCTTCATTTCGTAAGAAGCCATTGTTCGCTTCCGTCGGACTCGTCTGATGCATCATGTTACTGGATGTCGTCTAGCTGATGCGATGTGGACGTACCTGATGGAGACGAAGGATACGGCCACTCACTTCCTCACTCTTCTGTCGGCATCGAGCTAATGTCTTTTCGATTCTATTTGCATCGAATGACGTTTGATCGAAGAAACGATCGGAGTAGACATATCTTGGCCAAAGGGATGGAGCTAAGGACAATAAGTATGAGTATAAAGACATATAAATACATGAAAATAGATAGAATATACCTGATTCATCCTTTAGACGTACGAGAATGTCTGTGCCGTTTAATAGAACGTCACGTAGCAATTGACATAACGACGTCACGAGTTCTTCTTGCAGGACACTACCGAGGTTATCCGGTACGTCTTGTTCCGACGGAATGAGGTAGCGTAAGTGCTGGAGCGTCGTCTTAACTAAAAGTAGTGTCGGACCTTGCCATCGAATAAGGTCCGGCAAGAGTTGCTGTAGCTTTACTACGAGCTCCATGACTTCATTCACACCCATCGTGATCTGACACGCACCGTTGCCACCAACGACACGAGGTGTCAAGGCCTTTTGATACAACGATAGTAGCCCGTCAAAGTACGCATGGACATCCAGCATACTCATTTTGAATTGGAAGGACGCGAGATGGAGTGCGTATGACCACTTTTGATGCATCGTCGGCACTGGACCTGTGTGTACGTCTCCATTGACTCCATTTTCCACTGATTTCGTACCCATCTGCTGTGCAACGTCATGTAGAAACAAGACAAGTTGCTCCGTCCACCCTTGCGCTCTCCTCTGCCATCGTTTCGGACTAAAGAACCAATCGTCTAGACGATACATACTATCACGCTTGATCTCCTGCATCTCCGTGTACACGACGTTGACGCGGATGAACCACGTCGCTTCGACGAAAGGAGGTCGGTATCGAACGACGTGCTCGAGCAAAGGACACGTCGTGAGGTTATTCACAGCACGCCACTGGAGGAACGGGATCCCATTCGCTTGTACAAGTTCCTGTAGACTTTTACGACCACTAGACAAGTCGACAAGCCACGTGCGTACTAGTTTATCATCCATCCGCTTCACGTGTTGTATCAAGAAGGCTGTGAAGGCATGGTCTTGTCCAGCCTTCTCCTGTGGTTTATCTCGTTGGTCTTGACTATGGATTTGACGAATCACTTTCGCTGCTTTCGACGTCACGTCAAACGGCCGCACGCGTTTATCCGTAAAGAAGGAATACTGCTGATGCCAACTGACCGTGAGCACTCGTGGTAAGTGGTTCACATACGCTGCATTCCGCATCGCGTGAGCACGAAACTGTTCTTCCGGTGCATTGGCATTCGTCGGTGATACGCCTGGATATCCCATGCGCTCCGTGATTTGAGCGTTATCAACGTCTTGAAAGTATGACTCGTCTACACCTAAGACTCGTGTCGCCGTTTCGTTCGTAGACAACGATCCGCGTCGACCGGCAGCTCGATGCATCGCCAGGATATTGTTTCGTTCACGCAAGCGTAACGCAGGGCTTCCAATCGCCAAGAACGGGTGTGTGGAAGTTTTATCCCGGTATGAATCGCGAGGCTTCGACCGACCACGAGATCTGTCCCGATCTCGCATGGAAGATCGGTCGTTGCGACGAGGTGGAGGTCCATTCGTATTTCGATGGGAACTTCGAGAATCTTTCGAATGCGAATTGTTACGTGTGTCTGTACCATTATGCTTTCTTGCCGCGTGATCATTCGTTCTGGAGCTTGTACTACTTTTATCTATCGGATCCGAAGCCGGTATGGACGTCGTCGAGCCTTGGCTGTCCATAATTAATCTTCACTCGTTCTACCACGATGGTCTGTACAACGATGATGTACCTATCTAAGAAATAAAAATGTGCTCTTTCGAGACTCTGCAATGCACGTCTGTGGTCGTACACTGTCTTTGCTCTTCCAAGCAAAATGTGACGGACTTGAATGCACAGGCCGTCAGCTATCGCAGAGAACACGCTTTTCTTTTTACAAGCACAAACGTCGACACCGTTTACTTTGACGTACAAGAGGTGCTGGTGCAAACGGATGCTCTTGTTGCACCGTGTGGCGCGAAGGAAAAGGAATAAAAGTGTAGTTTAATGCGTTCGTTCCTAAAAAGACCAACGCTTGGACACGATCCTTCGTCTAGTGCTTGGATACTTCTAGACGAGTGGGAACAGTCGAGAGGAAGTGGGGATCTTGTGCCTTCGTCTAGTGCAAGTCGCGCCGAAGTCAAGTCGTGTGTCGCTACCGTTCGCTCCAAGTCGAGCTGAAAGCACATTTGCCAACCTCGCCTTTTAGCTGGTGCGGTCCACAATTCCGGCACATTTATCGCTGAACGAAACGCATACATTGTCAACTATGAAGGTAATTTTTCAGATTCGTATTTACATGAAAACCGTACTTGTATGAGGGATTACGGTAGTTAAGACGACTACCGTCTGAAGCTATGCAGTATCAGATCCAGACGGCGGGTAGAGATGAGCGAGCAGGAGCGATTGCTGCCGGAGCGTCATGATAGGAACAGTCTGAGTGTGTTAAGTAGATACAGTTCAGACCTGCCATCGATTCGAGCGGATTTGTGGACAGTCTTACGCTTTCGATCGTCTCAACCTCATCGGACGGCGCTCCAGCAGGCGTCCTGTGCATTCGAAGTTTTCATCCTAACGCTCATCTTGCTCAATGTCGTGCTGGCTATGTGGGAGACGGGGCAGGTTGCGGCTTCACCGACCAACTCATGTACGTTTACTCAAGAGATGAAGTGTAGATGCATTAATTAAGCGTCTTGTGGAGGAAATAGTGACAGCTCAGGGTTGGTATGATACGTTCCTCTACGTATCTACTGTAGTGTTTTCGCTAGAATACAGTCTACGCTTCTGGGCTTGTGTGGAAGATGAGCGATATTCACATCCAGTATGGGGCAGGTACTAGATCTTCTTCATTTTCTACCTGACAAGAAAGTTTTACGTTGATTGACGTAGGCTCAAGTGGATGCTCCAGCCAATGTCGATCATCGATGCCATCGTCCTCATCCCATTCTACGTAGAAATATTCTATCAAACCTGGTGCATAGTCTCTTTATGTAAAAATCAACTTTATACTCATCATACGACACCATTAGGGCGTTAACTTCCTATCGTGGAGTACTCACGCTTCGAGGTTTTCGATTGCTACGGATCATGTCGTTCCTACGTCTCGAACGTACGTACAATGCGATCCACAATCTCCGTAAAATTGTAGCGAGCAAGAAAGAGGAACTGGGTATCGTCACCTACTTTACTGCCGTCATCATCCTCACTTCTTCCACTACCATGTACGAATGTATGCCATGCCATCCCCATTATCATATCCATTGGCCATACTCCTTATCTACTGTCATCATTATATTCGAAATCGAAAAATCGATTGATATTGTATAACGATAGGTTTTTCCTGGAGAATGATGCCCAGCCGGAAAAGTTCGCTAGTATTGGAGCATGTGCATACTGGAGCGTCACGACTATGACGTCCGTCGGCTATGGTGACATCGTCCCTGTGACTGCAGCTGGACGGTTGTTTGCATCAGCATTGGCTTTATGGGGCATGATGCTCTTCGCTATTCCAGGCGCTGTGCTCTCGAGTGCCTTTGTCGAGGTCATGCTCGATCGGCAGCAACTGCAGCACAATCGACAGGAGAAGCAAGCGTTTGAACAGGTCTTGCGAGAATCCTTTAGCCAAGGTGCACCGCACATCCACTCCGGTTCTGGACCAAAGATACGTAGTACTCAGATCGATTCGTTCCTATCACATGAAACGCTTCCGTCCGACGCGGTGCAAACGCAGCTCGAGAGTATGCAGGAGACAATGCAAACGCTTTTGACGACGCAGCGTGTCATGCAGCAGCAATTGGAAACGCAACAGGCTCAACTACAGGCAATGCTCAAGCTACTTGGACCAGCAGTATCAGAGACAAGAAATCAGGAGAATAGCGTCGTGCATGCACCCGACAGCATCCTCTCGACATCATCGAGCGATAGATAAGCGATTAATCGTTTCGTGTACATGATATTTGTGTGTGATTACTTCATCCTAGAAAGTGAATATCTTGCAAGGTCAGAATTACAATAAGCCACGAACGTGGAAATGGCGCCTCTAACGCTACCTCGATCTCGCGCTTTGAACTCGTACTTGCGTAATTTTACTAGTCCTATGGATGCAGATCGGACGGCGGATATACTAGAGATCACGCTATGTTATGGAATTCACTGCCTCGCACAGTTATTCCCATTGCAAGGTATCACGCTGGAGGAACTTCAGGGTATTACAGGTATATTTGCATCTTCCATGGGCTTTTTAACATTTTGATCCCGTGGATCATCTCACTTATGCTCTATTCTGCTACAGACTATAGCGCGATCAAGAAGAAAGACTTTTACGTCAGGAGTATAGCTAGAGATGGGAAGAGAGACCGGTCGATGAGTAACCGGCACAACCCGCCACTGTATAAGAAACCATCTCATGCATGGAGGAAGGGAGATAGTCTTCCATCCTACGTCAATACTACTAAAAGTATGCCACGACAAGTAGAGGAGTCAGAGGCACTAGAACAAACGGACATAGCGATCGCTCCTTCACCAGCACCAGCACCTTCACCTTCCCGTATGATACGCATCATCTAGTACTTTACACACAACTACTTGATGGCTTAATTGACTTCGTATGGTAGCAGGTCCATTGGATTCTATTGACTTGTTCAAAAATTTGTTTGGCGAGCACCTCGTGGACGTTACATGGAACGTCTTTACGGGTATCAAATACTCGAAATCTTCGACCGATCGGGACGTCCAAATGATCTATCGAGATGTTGACCAACGTAAGCGAAAGGACCGCTTCTCAGATCTGAATGATCCAAAGCAGTCTTTTGAAGATTTTATTCGTAATTACGTTGCTCGATGTGTTCGAGAGTATGTCGATCCTGCAGACGACGTGCTGTTAATTACACAAGGTGAGTCTCAAGCTACACAAGCACCAGAGCGTTGTCTGCAGCATGTAGATAGTAAGAGGGATGCAGCAGTGGACACGAAACGAGGACCTCGAGCAGAGTTAAGTAATCCTCAGCCATTAGGACGCAGACAAACTGCATCCAAGATAAAACCAGAGCTGCAGAGGAAGCGAGACAATCTGTTACGAGTTCGAAAGACGCAGACGCAGATTATGAAAGAAAAATTGGCAAGAGCACGACTGGATGAGTATGAAAAACAGGCGGACAATGTACAAGTGAATACGAGGAAGAAGTCATCTCTCGATGACATTACCCCCGGTACGTTTCTTCTTCTTTCCTCTTGTCTTCGATGAAGTTGACGGGGGAAATAGGTGCGGCTGCACTGGAGATTGCGGACGATTTTGTGAAAGGACCACTCTTGCATTCCTTCACAAAGTTCGCGGACGGTGAGGATGATGACGAGACGGGACAGTCTTTAAGTCGTCGTAAGGACCCTCTCAAGGAAGAACTATACGGTACATCTGCTGCGGGTGACTCGTTTATCGGCTGTAAGACACCAGTTAAGTCCAAGAAGGACGAGTCCAAGCGATCTCGTCGAAAGAAAGGTATACTTGCTATCCAGATTGCTATCCCAATTGATGTCTTAAGGCTCTCTTGTCTATCAGTTCACAATGGATGGCTTGGGGACTATGGGCCTCTTCACACGAGAGCGATTCGGCCGACGTGGGAACATGACCTGGATGACAGTGACTCGGACGTAGCACACAGCTTGAAGCCGAAAGTAACCAAGGCATCGAAAAAACAGTACGAATGGAAGTTTGGAACGTACGTTACATACATACAATTGGATATGCAGTTGCCTCAATGTGTACTCTCTTCTATAGTAGTGACGAAGAGGAAAGTGGGTCAGAACGTCGCAGCAGCCGTGGGAATCGCAATCGAAGCTCCTTGTCGAGTAGTAATCCTGCAAGTAGTGATACATCAGACCCTGTCTTCCAGTGGCTTAAACGCAAGGTTTAATAGCAACAAGATTTTGTGTCGTACAGGCTTTCTTTCCGATTTTACATACACAGCAAACTACTCTCCATCTACTATCGCCAGCATCAAGTTCGTGACGGTGAAGGCACCATAGTACAGGATGAGAAATCTGCCATACCAAGGTGGGCAGAAGAACTTGTTCTTCCTCATGACGAGCCATGTCGTGAAGAGACCTGTGAGGAGGAAGCCAAGAGCTACGTAAGTGTGTTTATCCAATGCCATCGTAGCAGTGCCAGTACGGATATACGCGATCGTAAGTGGACCTCCAAGTCCGACGAGAATGTTAAACACTGGTCCACCCAAGCATCCTGCGATTGCCATTTCAGGAAAGCCAGCTCGTGCGACAGATACGTCCGTCACCAAGTCTCCGATGGAATTGCCCCAGCTCAAGACTGTTAGCCCGAGGATACTTGTACTAGCATTCGTGATGACTCCAATCGCGACGAGCAATGCCATCAGTTCGGATGCAAAAGTATAGATCCAACAGACGCAGGAGGTGAATGCAAGAAGTAGAAAGATAGCAGAGTACAACTTGGAGCTTGGTGGACGGCTCCGGTGGGTTGTGAAGGATACCATGGAAGCGAAAAAGGAGGAAACGACTAGTCCAGCGATCCATAGCGGAATATCCAGCACGGAATACATCGTATAACCAGTCGCAAAGAGAACAAGCTGAGGGACGGTCAAGACAGCAGCAGTCGCGTAGAATCGAGACCACGTGTCTACATCCACGAGCGGGATTGTCACGTCCCGAATAGCAACTGCTGCTGCCTGAGGCAAAGCCAAGGCTTTCATCGCAATATTCTGGTCATCCGTCAGCACTTGCTTGAGACGCTTTTGGACCTGCCAACGCCATCGTAAGTGACGATAGTAGGCAGCATCTGCAACGCGAGGTAGTCCACTGGAAGATCGGAGGAATGACGGTCGGAATCGCCTTTGGTTCGAATGATTCTTGTGGACCAAGAGAGGGGCCGAAAGCTCTTCTTCTGTTTCTTCAAAGTAGTCTTCGTGGACTGCACTTGTAAATTCGGACGATGTCATGTCGTCTGAAAAGTCTACCTTGGAATCGTCCTGAGAGCTCTCTTCGGGTGCGAAACTATGCCAGAAAGCGGCGAGCATACCGCCATCAGATGGAGAAAATGCACCACTACTGGTGGTTGAGTATTCAGCCGTGGTGGCTCTTTCCTTAGTCGTGTTTACAGGCATGCACTGAGGAGCGATGACAACGCCTACGTAGAGTACGTAAAAGAATAGAAAGCAGAGCATCTGCCAGCTCGTGGAAAAGTAGTTTAGCGCTGGTATGAGAGCTAAAGATAAGATCAACGCGATGACGTCTCTAGAGTATGACTGAGCTTGCACGAATGCAGTGCTGACGAGTGAAACGCTGCCTACGACGACAGTGGAGACGAACATGGCACCACCGAGTAGTTCATTCGTACCAGTTGTGCCGATACCAGACGAAAACGCTGCAAGGGAAGAAAAGACATCCGGTGCACCATTGCCAAAAGCGAGGAACGTCACGCCGGCGATGTTATATGGAATATGCAGCTAGAGAGCATGTCAATCAACGCATCTGATAAAAGTGGTACGAGTGCTATCAAGTACCTTGTCGCTAATACTCGCAAGTGTCGGAGAGAAGTATCCGTCTGCTGTGCTTCCGACTAGAATGCAGCACGAGTAAGTAAAGAAAGGTAGAGAAGGAAGAGCATGAATGTCGGACGGAAGAAGAAGACCGCGAGGAGCCACGTAAAGATCACGAGGTACGAGATCGCAGGGTATCCATCAAAGACGCAATAGTGGACATATAGGTAGTCGATACCGAGTACCCCCGTCGACGGTGTCGCTTCCGATGGATAGCTCGGACAGTATTCGTCCTGCATCTGATTCCTTTGTATTGTTATTTTTGTTCCAAAGGAAGAATCAGAATATGATTTTAAATCATGAAAGATGTTCTATTTAACTTCCTGGATGTGAATTTCTATCAATTGCAATTAATCCAAGTCGAAGCATCTTTTTCATACCATTCTTTATCGGACTGGGCGTATTACCAGCACGAATCGGTCGTACTTGAAAACACGTAGATTTTCGTCTCTTATTAAAGCGAGGTTTCATTTCCTCTTTGCATGGATATTTCTAGGCGCAAATGTTAATGCTTTTCCGGCACTTCGTTTACTACACCTCTCATATACTCAGTAGCGAGACTCTAGGCTGTATTTCATAGTCTTGATTAATGTGGACAGACAAATCACACCTCGTTTCCGACCTCGGACGATCATCCACATAACGCAACTGTCGCAAAAAGCTAGAAACTACTTCGTAATAGAAAGCGCTATACTCGTCCTCTTGCGTTTCGATTGATAGTGTAACATGTCTTCTGCTGTCAAGGGTATCTGGGACTTCAATCAGTAGACTCATGAGACTACTGGCAGTGACGCTTACTGAAGGCAGCATCAGCGACTTTATCATGGGTAACATCGCCAACGCCTGCAAGCCAGCGTCTGCTAGATCTACAAACATGACCAGAGGATAGTAATTTTCATCCACAAAGTACAGGCTTTTAATCTGTGGACAATTCATAACAAGTAGCATGCAGAGTACGTCGTTAAACCATCCAATGTCAAGCTTACCGGATGTCGGGAAGGATTGCTCATCCTCCACATCGATTAGAGGCAGATCACCAGACGCATCTATGAAATTCTCTTGATCCTAATAGCAGTCATCAATACTAATTTCAATTTCTCTAAGATTTGGATAAGCCTCGCGTACCAAGTGCACGTCTCTAGCATGGTTACCAAAAGAACTTTGTTGAACTGAATTGTCCACAGCCTCGTGATTAAAGTACGATCCCATTGCCGGAGCCACTCAGCGGCTAGTTTCAAGGGATATGATTTCAGCTTTGGTTACTTGGTCCAGATCTGGAAGAAGAGATCGGAGTAAGGAACGAATGTCCATTCGAATTCACGTAGTTCGGTGCAAGTGGCACAAAAGCGTTCCCATAGGTCTGAACTAACCTTCCATTGCTCTTGATACATACCAAAACTAGGGTCGTCCACACGACGTGCGTATTCATCTAAATACTCTATCTCGGGGTAATACTGGATCACTAGTTCGAGTAACTGCCGAGCCGGATTGTTCGAGCTACTATCATTGTACACCCACATCCAAAGATATTCAAACTTCTTTCTAATCGTTTGTATACCACGAACAAAATGCATTCTCCAGTGTCCCCATAAATACTGCCTGAGGCTTGCCTTGATTCGAATCGGATTGAAAATAGAAACTTTCAAATAGTTAGACATGATCCTCAATATCTGGACAATGGACACCAGTGACTTAGATGTCCCTATTAAAGAAAACACTCCATACGTAAGCTTTTCCGAGAATTAATTGGTTTAAACCTGGGCAGTATGCGAAATTCATGTGCCAGTCTACCTCTGATTCATCGACCTCATGGTCGTGAGAAACGAGAGTTGATCATCTTTAAGCACTAAGAGTAATTCAATTCTCTTGTACATAGCCTCCCATGATGGCCATCTCCCGATACAAATTTTCGAGATAGTTACGATCCATGGATTATATTCAGATACGGGACATATGCATTCGAAGGCGTGCCTGAACGTCATGCAAAGCTTCATTCCAGTCTTTTAAACAAAACGGAGATTCATCATTGCTTACGATTAAGTATAATGCCACCTGCCATAAGAAAGTATCGATATGTGGTGACTGCGTATTCGGAGATACGAGGGATAAGTCCTAGTTAGATTCTCTATTTTCGTGTTTGTGTTTTGGGTTGAGTTTTGAAATTATGTAGCCACATCATTTACTCTTCAACCCTACTTCAAGAAAACAGTGCCAACACAGTAGTAGGCTCCACGTTTCTTGAGCAAGGTGCATTTGCATAAGAGATGAGGATGGGTCTCGATGCACATACACTAGTGGAGGCACGAGCTAACCATGTATTGTCTTCAGTGGAAACGAGCTTGAACAGGCAGAGATCATCTCAAAGTAAAATGTAGTGAAAAATCGAACATCCTTGTAGTCGATATTACTCCTCAGATGCAAACTCCTCGCACTTACGATAAAGCCAAATTGGATCATCTCCTCGTTCATACTCCTGTGAGTGATACCAATCGTAGTAAATGGATGGCTTGGCCGTACTTGTATAGACGCCAATTTCGAATAACTCTGGATCCGGGTCGTCTCTTCCTCTATTCGAAACGAGTTTTAGACAAAGTAGCGGATGCTTCTTCGATACTTCATTCGCTAACTTTGCCACCTCATCAATAGTGAGATCAAAGTCTGCGTCTAAAGGAGTTACTCGACCACTTTTGATGCGCATAGCACACTTGTGCTTTAACCCAGGGGGACAATCCATATCACGCAACTGTAGCAAAAACGTCGAAATCACTTCGTAAAAGTCTACTTGGAAATGGCCATGTTTCTCTCCAATCGTCAATGAAACATTTCGTTGGCCATGGAAAGTGTCTGGGAATTCAGTTAATAAACTGATGAGTCCATTGGCAGTGACGTTCATAGGAGGTAGATCCAGCATTTTCAGCTTGGGCAAGGTCGCCAGCGCTTGCAAGCCTGCATCTCCTAAGCCTTCAATAAAGGGACGAGGAATCGAATCAGCCACACGCCAGAAACTTATTTGCTCAAGATGTGGACACTTGCTCACGACTCGCATGCAAAAGTCGTCGTTAAATAGCTCAACATTAAACATAGGACTTGTCGGGAGGGACCGCCAATCGTCCATCTCGTCCATAAGGAACGAATCATCGAACACATCTTCAAAATCCAGTTGACCGTCATTGTAGCCGTACAGCATAACATGTATAGCCTTTAGGTTCGGGCATGCATCGAGTACTAAGCACACATCCTTGGCATGATATCCATAGGGACTCTGTCGAATCGGGTCATCCATATCCATCTGACTAAAGTATGCTTCCCAATCCCAGTTCATCGGAATGGATAGTGTCAATGAGTTCAATCTTGGCTTAGGATACTTGGCCCAGGTCTGGAAGAAGAGATCGGAGTAAGGAACGACGATCCATTCAAATTCACGTATTTCGGTGCAAGTGGCACAAAAGCGTTCCCATAGATTTGAACCTATATGCCATTGCTCTTGAAAGTTCATTTCATCCAAGACAGACACATGTTGTGCGTATCCATCTAGATATTCTATCTCGGGGCAGTACTGGATCACTAATTCCATCAACTCTTTCACTGGACTGTGCATCGTGTTGTCGTTATTCATCATCATACGAAGCTGTTTTAACCCTCTTTTCCGACCGTTCGTATACCACGATCGAAGTGCGTTCTCTAGGGTCTCCATGAACGCTGTCTGAGGCTTGGCTTGATGCGAATCGGCTTGTACGTAGGAGCTATCTGTTTGCAAGATAAGAGACTCTATGTCTAGACAGCGAGTACTAGCAGCTTGGAGAACAGAGTTAAAGTCTGGGCTTTGGATAAAAGACTCCTCCATATCTAGTCGGCAAACGTTTGGACAGTACGTTAGCAACGTGTCCCAGTCTACCTCTGCTTGATCGGCGTCATGGTCGTGGGAAGCAGGAGTAAATGCTCTTCTCGCATCGAGAGAAACGCAAAGCTCTCTTACATAACTCCCTTTGATGGCTACCTGCCGATACATATCCTGCAGCGAGTTACGATCGATTTCATGCGTTTCAACGAGCAGTGTACTCATCACATAGCGTGAATAGATGTCATAAAAAGCTCGATTCCAGCCCTTTGAAACCAATCGACAATTCGTCAAGTCACGATCATTGATCAAACGAGTTTCAGGATAATAATTTTCCACATAGGAAGTATCTGCATACTCGAAGATGTGCGTGATAACGCCTGGAGGTAGATTCTCCATTTTCGTGTACGGTTTTCGTGTAATTTCATCAAATAGTCCTCATCATCTGATACTGATCTCGTCAATTATAAATAGATGGCATTGTATAAAGCTATCTGATTCGACATTTCCTTTGATGAGGAATGAAGACAAGTTAGTAGTAGATGTAGATGCTGGATAAAGATCTTGTTTGTTTGTGTATTGCAAAGGCGTATTAGTTCTCAGCATCTTGTTGGGATAAATAAGTGAATAGGAAGTGTCATTAAGAGGAGAAGGCATCAATGATACTGTCATCCGTCGGCATCATGTCCAAGTCCACTTCAAGCTGATCTAATCCGAGTAATGCATTGTCACCAAAGTATGAAGGGAAAGTATCAAGTGGCATGGTGGATGGGGGAGTCAATGGCTGGGACGGTTGAGACGGCTGCTTTGGTGGTGGGTGCCACGCCGTCTGGGACGTCGGAGCTGCCGCTTGTTGATGCTGCGGAGGCACGACGATGGAGGCCAAGAGATGTTGAAAAAGTTGCTGCGTGAGCTGAACTTCACCTCGCAGCATGCTGATCTGCGCTCGCAAATCAACCATGGCTGCACCAAGATCTTCGCCTTCCTCCTCTTCCTCTTTCGCCGGCGTTTTCGTCGGATACCGGACTTTGAGCGACGGTGAAGGCTGGTGCAGACGACGTAGCAAGTCCGGTCGGCCTCGTACGAAACACCGATGACGAAACTCAAGCACTTCTTTTCCACCGCTCTTTCGTCCGGAAGGTGGTAAGGCTAGCTTTCGTTTCTGAAAGCCATGAGCTTTCAATTGCCGAGCAAAGCAGCTAAAGTTTCGATGCTTAAAGTGAAGTGGAAGGACATTTCGAGCCAAGCCAGAAGGGTCGAAAACGAGGAACGCGTCTCCAGTGGCATTCCAGGCAGCCAGTGGTGGTGGGCAGGTATTGATGAGGTGATACGTGCGCTCAACGAATGCCCGGCTGGGGGCGTCGGAAGATGAGGCTTTCTGACCGTTCTTCGAGGCCATATCGTGTAGATTACAATCGGTAGACACGGGGGACACGGAAGGCCGTGCGTCCGACGTCGGACCGGAGGTTTGCATTCGGTATAAAATTCGGAAGTGACTCCCGCTCCTGGCTTTTTGTCCTTCGAGTCGGAGCCTTCATTACATTCGCTATCGACATCCACATGGCATTCCCGAAACCAGTGTGTGGCTTTTCTATTGAACCCCAACCAATACGACCAGAGGCGGTAGTACAAGAGAGAGAAGCATCTCTAGTGCTCTTCGATACATCTATTTTCGTTCGTGTCTTTCATTTCGCAAGTCGAGGTATATAAAAACTACTGGCAAATTCACATTCGAGAAAATTGGGAGAAGCCCACTTTTCTACGAACAACAGATCAAATGGAGCACGCGCAATGGATGACAGCGCTCCACGAAGTGGAAGCTTTACGAGCACAGTTTAATCGGTCGGAAGTGGCCGCGGATGTCCAATCTCGACAGCCGAGTCAGCAACGACTAGCACATCGCCTCATCCAATACCTTCATAATGACCAAGTTCTGGTACGATATGCGGCCAAGAACGCACTTGACACCATATTCTTTGAATTCTCGCCAGGCGCAGCACAAGACGAATGGATACAGTACGTAGGACCGCGTGCGACTTGTCGAACGTGTAATTTAATCGAGTACGTAGGATGATCGTGAACGAAATGTCCGACGCGAACCGACTCGTGCTATCCGGTGGTGTCCACTTTCAATTATTGAAAGGGCTCATGCACCCGCGAGAAACCGAGGCGATTTATGCTCCATCGAATGGCTCAGAGGACCAGGATGGAAATAGCTCTGGCGCACAGAGTGAGTCCATGTCGCCTGATGATAGTAGCAAACAGCCCGTCTACCTTACCACATTATTTCCTCACCTTGTATCCTTTTCCAAGGCGGTGAAAAACGTCTTGGCATTGACACCGTCCGAAAGTGTCGATGCTACTTGCTATTGCTCTTTGAAATTCATGGAGGAACTAGTCAAGTGCTCTTGCAAAGCAGAAATTGATTTGTTTAAGCGTAGTCAGTTATTCCGACTACTTCTTGACGTAACCAACTCCCTCGCTACGATTGATTATTCGAAACGGAATATCTACGTGACGAACGCGATGCTGGAATTCGTGGCACAAAGCTGCTCTCTAAGCGACACCTCACTCTCGTCTACATCCAGCAGCGACGAATCGATGAACACGAACGATAGTATGGACGATCAAGATGCTGCGTTGCAAACACAGTGGATCGAATGTGCCATTCAACTACTGCTTCAGCCTTCATGTTCATCACTGGCGATTCAATCTCTCCATGAGTCTAGTGCGTCGGATGATTTTAGTGCAGTCGCGTTCATCTCGTCGTCCAGCAAGTACCCATTCGTCCAACAGTGGATGAAAACGTTCTCTTTGCTCTTTGTCAATCTAATCGAAGGATTCAATTCCGACTTGTCGGTCCTCCACTCATCGTCTCTGAGTATCACTAAGCAGCAAGTACCGAACAGGAATCAAGTCTTGGCAGCATTAAGTGAACAGGACGACGTGATGGTCGATGTACTCGACGCCATGCTCCGAATCTATATGAAAGCGAAGAAACAGCAGCAGATGCTGACACTCTTCAATGAGTCGATTGTAGGTCAGACGCTACTCGTCGAGTTCCAACCGGACTTGCTCTTCGCTTCCATGGTCCAGAGCTTGGGAAATGACCATCTCGTCATTCTCGACTGGCTCATTTCGTCTGGTATGCTCTCTCTTGTCACGTCATGTCGATTGTACCTAATGTATGATGGTAGAAACGACAATGCTGCAGTATTTGATGCACTACCTCCGCTTCTTCCAATCGAATTGGACGGAGAGCTGTCAACTCTTGCAGCAAGCGCAGTTACTAGATAGCATCATGACAGTCTTTGTTCGTCTACGTCTGGAGATTGAACGTCTTGTGGATGCGAATATCTTTCCATATGCACCCCACGCCTTGTTGCGTCGATTGCAACAAGTGGAAGAGCGATATGAAAGCTTAGGACAGTAGAAAGAATATAAGTTATCGATTTGCAATCTCTTCTTGCCATTACTTTATACGTCCTCTCTCCTGTTCTCGATCAAGACAGGTGACGGCATGCCTCGAGGTGGACGATGGACTTTGCTCTCTAGTTCCTGCTCCATATACTGGAATTGACTTGCTTTCGTCAGGAGCATTGGTTCTGATCCTACAAGGTGATTATCAAAGCGTGGGAAGAGGAGGAGGAAAGTGTACCTAGTTCTTGCTGTTGTGTGCGAAGGATGGCAGAGTTGACTTCATCTGCGACTCGATGACGCTCGGATGGCTCTAGTAGATGCTGGAGTGGCGAGTCTGGGAGATCTCGGAAGACTAGCAAAGCAGTCGCGTCTTCCAATTGCTGTAGCAGATCAGGCTACAGGATGGCAATGTGTTATTCCTTTGGAGGTTTTATGATATTAGAAGCGTTTTACATCTCTTTCAGCTAGAGGAGCGACGTTTTCAGAAGCAAAGGAGAGTGCTTCCGCCTCTTTTCCGTCCTTGATGAGCTCAATGAGCTCTTGCTTTGCGAGGAGGAAGCTAAGGTCTCTGTTCTTCTCGAGCAACTAGGATGTTCGACTTTAGTATCAATAGTCTCATTTGTGGTAAAGTGAGGTGTACGCTTGCATCCATCTCGTTCAGCTTCTCTCTTGCCTGATGAACACTGCCATCTAGGAGCAGTCGATGGATGTTCATGCGATTCTCCACGGACTTGAGATCCACCGGAGCTGTTGGACAATACGTTCATGTCAAGAGCACTACAATGTCATAGGATAGAACGCACGTTGGGTGTCCGAATCCAGGCAAAAAGCTTCTGCTACATCCCGATATCCCTTCCCAACAACATAATCCATAACCATGCGATTCATCTCCCTACACCATGCACATATTCCTCAGCTAGTCACTCGCTACAACCTATAAAACAACCTACTCTCTTGGAATGCCACAATACGATGCTTGTGCATCATCACAGAGTGCAGTATTCCTTTCACCACGTCGACGCTTTCGCTCGGGGCTATCAGTCGCTAGACGCGCCGACTCCATCTCGTCTAAAGGTTTTTCGACACCCTTTAGCTTGTTCTTTGTATGATACCTTCGTGCAACCATACGTCCTTTCACAGTACACGCACCATTATTCTCAAAAGCCGAACGAAACATCGGAAGACATCATAGTACGAGTCTCGAGCCTTTGTGTGTCTGTGTGTGTCTAGTAAGAAGCAATGCAACACGGAGGTGAGTTCTCGATCTCATTCGCGAATGGACCTATTACCTTTCGGACGGAAGAAGGCACGTTTTACAATAGGTTGTTTCAAATCGTACGTCTGTTCTTGATGGACTTGGCATCGAGTTTAGTAGCTTAGTGTGTGCAATATCATGCTAGGTGGATACGGATGAAGATGGGTATATTGGTGGGAAGGAAGGTGCTGAATTCATTCGTCGAGCGAGGCTTCTAAATGACGCGAATCGAGAGGTAGGTGAGCAGGTCGAAGCTGTCATGATCGAGCTGATAGCGTAGATAGATATGGCGATTGGCTAGTGGAGGCAAGTCTCAAGGGAAGCTGAATAAGGACTCGTGGTTTGTCGCCATGAAACTCGTCGCTTTGGTCCAATGCACTGGTCAGTGTCAGATGCAGAGCTTGTATTCAGGTGAAGCGCTGCCGCTCGCGGACTTTCAGCTGGATCGTCCGCCAGATAATGAACTCCCAGATGACGGATTAACGGCAGAAGAACGCGGATCGTTCGACGTGTCCGTCAGTACCCCTGTCGTCGTTGGCACAGGATACTCTCGATACACGCAGTACGTCATCAACACAAAGGTAGAGCCATAGTGATAAGGCTGTGGAAGAGTACGCACTAATCTGGTTGGTACTGTATGTATTAGACGGATTTTCGGCATTTCCCATGTTCCAAAGCTCAGGTCAAACGTCGATTTAGTGACTTTGAGTGGCTACATCAACGCCTGCTCATGCATTTCCGAGGCATGTACTTCCTGTCCGACTTTATTTTTTGTAAAAAGATATATAACACAATTGTGTTGGTAGGAACGATCATTCCTCCACTTCCAGAGAAGCGATGGACAGGGAATATGGACGCTACTTTTGTAGAGGAACGTCGTCAAGCACTAGAGCATTTCATTGTATATTCCCATTTGTCCTTCCTACCGAAGCACTATCCATAATACTTTATATTGTCGAGTAGAATGAAGTCTGTCGGCATGAAAAGCTCTCGCAGACTTTGGAGCTCCAGATCATGCTGACTGCCAGCAATGAGGTACGACTGACTAACGATAAACCACCGATCTATACTCGTCTTATAGCATGCGACAGGGTCTACTCGCTGGGAAAGACATGTTAAAAATCCGTTCCATCGCTTCGAACTACGTCCCTACGTCCGCGACCGTGTCTTCTTTCTGGAACACCGTTCGTGACGGTGGTCTCTTTGCGTCTTCTGCACAGCAAGTGGACATCGAAACCGATGACGATTACGAAAAGATTGGAGAGCACATTGATGAGTACAAGAAACACATTACGGAAGTCAAGAGGTGCTCGGACTTGGTGTATGCTGCGCAACGTGCAGAAGGGTATGAGATGTCTCGTTTTGGCACGTACCTCACTGCGCTTTCGGAGCATGAGCGACAGGACGTGGACATGCGACAGCTCGCTGGTGCTGCTGGAGACTACTTTGAATCCGTCTCCAATGCCTATCAAGACCAGGTACATTGTATACGACCTAAGGATGGAGTAGTAGCTGATGTTAGTGCTTCTAGTTGGACAAATTGCTAGCCATGTATGTTTCCATTATCAGGTACCAGGCTGGTAAAGTGGATGCCGTCAAGGTACATCGTTCTTGTCTCCTTCCTCCTTGTTAATGGTACTGAAGTAGACGTTTGTAGACGGTCATGAGCAATCGTGATTCAGCTATTAGCGAAGTCCAGCAAGCGAATGCATCCATGCAGCGCAACAAGGAGCGCTTTGCCGCTGCACGCGCCAGTAGTGGAGCTGCTGCGTCTGCCATGCGTGCAGAGCAGAAGATGGCTTCGGTACGTCTTGTTTCTTATCTGCAAATGAAAGCACAAGATTTAACACGGTTGATGGTTCTACTAGGCGGAGGATCGGATGAACCATGCGAAAGAACAAGTAGACTTTATAGCGTCGAGTCTCAAGGTTGAGTCGAAGAGGATGGAAGGAGGAAAAGCCGAGGAGCTCAAGAACGCTCTCTTGTCTCTCGCAAGCATCGAGCGTGACTATCATGCACAGGTACCTCGATCCTTCTTTATCGATTCATCCATAGATTGAAATGTTTGTGTGGTCCTAGGCGCGTACGACATGGGAAGATTTGATCCCAGCGCTTCAAGTGTCTGAGGAAGAAGTGGAGGAGAGTCGGCAACGAGCTATGCAGCAAGTACCTCACCGTGCTCCAGGCGAGAAAAGTGGCAATCATATCATTGGTCTGCTGTAGGTTTGCACAATACAATCGTGGCTTTTAACGAGGATGTCCAAAACAATCATATATTTCCATGCCCACCTCCCCTGGCTACATGTCTGCGGCCATGTCGGATGTCGGCTCTCCATCCTTGGTCTCCGTCTCGACTTTACTATCTCCTGCTGTCTCCTGTTGGTCCTCGTCATTGTCATCGTCGACAACGTCTTGCGCAAGTGTATCTTGATCCGCAGCGCTTGTGCTCTCGACTTCGACATCAGCATCGGCGTCTGTTTCATCAAACTCTTCCTTGACATCGATCGTGTCGCCATCATGATCGGCGTTCTCGTCTAGTTCGATGATATCGCCGTCTTCGAACTTGAGTCCGTCAAAGATCGACAGCTCTCCGTTGAGACTGAGCGACATGAATGGGTCTTGATCACCTTCCGTCGGTGTCGTCTCTGCAGTAGTAGACTCCGCACTGCCTTCAGCTGCATTGCTATCATCTTCCTCCTTTTCTTCTGATTTATCTGTCATGTACTCCTACATTAATAGTTTATTAATATCACGAATATTTATCTTTATAATAGTTCCAATACCTTTTTGACTGGGAAGATGGCTTGTAGTCGTTGCTTGGCAAGTTGCTCCAATGCGTTTTCATCTGACTTGGGTGTCACTTGCGTCTACGTCATCAGGTTACTCGCCTGCTCCTTGCTAATGACTGGCATGTATGCTAGACAGTACCTTGTAGAGACTTTCTAGCCTCTTCATGCTCTTCTTTGCTCCTTGCTTCCCGCTCTTGAGTTTCACGCCATTCGCTAGTCGATCCACTTCCTTCCCACTGTCATTTGTTTTCGTCTTACTCCATTTCTCTAATAGTCGCTGGATATCTGCTGACACAGGTCCAACGCCTTTGAATCGTGGTCGCACAAGACCTTTCGCACAAGTCACCGTCGTCTTGTACTGATCGACAGTGTTTCCACTCGGTCGACACCAACATCCATTTGGCTGTTGACCGTTGATCAAAAAGTGTTCAATCGTTTGGATCACCTGAGCAGCTCGTTCTTCCATTGCAGAGCCAAAGAGTTTCATGCATTGGAGATACTTTCCTAGGAGTTCATACTCGAGCTGCTGCATGATCTGACTAACGATAGCGCCGTTGAAAATGAGTTGTACTTCTGGCTGGAAGAGCTCTGGTCGAAGTTGCAGCATACCAAAGTCACTCGCGACATCTAAGAGTCCAAAGATCATCCGCATCCTGTCAGTCAGAAGCAAAAGTAGCTTAGTTTATGCATTTGGAGAATAAAAAGAGAAAAAGGTACTGGTCAGAGAAAGCTTCCCATGGATGTCCAGCAGGATCCACTGGCTGTAAACCTTTATACAGTGATCGAACAGAGCTCGTGTGGCTAAAAACATCTTGTAGTGATGCACCGATAGAAATACCAACGCGTTCTCCCCAGTATGACGCTAAGAGTCCACTCGCATACTTTGTAAAGGTCGATGGGAACGCAAGTGGTCGTCGACATTTGCCGCAGGTATTCAACTATCTTCATGTTAGCACCTGACGTACTATCATGAGAACGTGTAGGAGCTCACCTCTGGCGAATTTCGGATCCCGCAGACGGTACACAAGGCCGAGCACCGTACTTGTGGTCCTTCTAGTCCTGGATGCCACCCGAGAAAGTCATTGACAGAGAACTGTTTTTCCTGTACGACGTGCTCTATCTTGTCCTTCAACCCATGTGCGATACTCGTCTCTTGGAGACTATACAGTCCAATCATGTAGGTGAAAACGTCTCGTACGTTTAACTGCATCTTGTCTGCTTCCGACAGCTTCTCGCGCATCCATCGCTGCAAATATGGTTCGATGAACTTGGAAGCAAAGGGTTTTAAAGGATAGCCAGCCATTTCACCTATCTCATGCAGTCGCAAGGACGCAAGGTGTCCGAATCGACTAAATGATTTATCTGTGTTCGTTTCCATATTTAAAAACAAAATCGCGCGTCGAATGGATAAACCTGCGATACCAGCTTTCTGCATATCCTCATCCTCATTATCAGACGACCTCGTCTGCTGCATGATGGCACAACTGCCACACAACTTGCCTAGCTGCGTACTTGTCAAGGTTTCTGGACCGATACACGCTGGATGGAATGCTAGACCACACCCACCAGCACATAGCTGAACGTCAGCATCACTCTTTTCGCATAATAGACACGTCTTCGGCTCTTCTGGCTTAGTGGCAGTCACTGCCGGTCTCTTTCCCGTCGCAGTGTTTTGTACTTTTGGCGCTAAAGCCTGTGTCTGTGCCTGCATTTGAAGCACATCCTCTTGCTTTGCTGCTGACTGAGCAGTGTTACTTTTCCACATTGTGTTCTGTTGCATCGGATATGAAGCCGATGCTGTATTGTAAGGTTGCAATCTGGACGCTTGTTGCATTTGTGGGTACGCTGCTTGCATGAACTGCATTTGCATTAATTGTGGCTGCTGAACTTGCTGACCGACAGAGGCGTTATTTTGCCAGTAGGATTGCTGATACATGGTTGGATCTAAGACCATGAAGAGCGTATTAGTGCTGCTTGATGCGAATGAATATTGGAAGGAGGGCACGTACTGGCGTAGTTTGCCGCTTGTTGCGGTTGTACATTCTGCGTATCTGAACGAGGATGCACCGAAGACGCATATGCACCATTGGATGGCATGGTATTACCCATGGCATTCATCTGCACTTGCTGCGCAGCCACGTCGTAGCCATCGTCCGTCCGTGGTCTCTTCGACTGCTGTTCATCAGCCGAAGTCGTTGCATATAGACTCTGCAGACCTTCCCCTGCATCCACAGAAGCAGGTACTTGTGTGCTCCAATGCGTTGGATCGCTCATACCTTTCACTCAAGCCCGACGGATTGGTCCGCCGCCTGTAGTCGAACTCACGTGCGAGATATTTTGTGTCTTCTGATATTTACTTTTAAGGAAACGTACAATGTATTATGTGGAATAACACGAATTGTGACAAAGCAGATCGAGATGCTCGCGATTAGTGTGGCGAAGCGTTCTGGTGCGAGCAAGTACATTGCTAAGCGATGCATGTCCACGGTAGTGGATGATGAAGTGCGTAAATTTAATGAGGCATCTTCGTACGGTTTTTAGAGTGTCAAATGGCATGATTTGGAGTTCGAAATGGAGTATGACCATGGTATTGCTTGATTTGTAGAGATTGGTGGACGCCTGGTGCTCGAACAGGCTTTGGACCGTTGCATGATATCAATCCTGTGCGTGTCAAGTACATTCGTGAGCATGTCATCAAGCATTTCAAGGGCAGTATGAACGACCCCGAACCGCTCACGGGCTTCCATGTCGCTGACGTCGGATGTGGAGGCGGGCTTCTCTCCGAGGTAGAAGCATTCTTACGTACAGACTGCGCTCAAATGGTGATACCAAGTGTTCACATACGTAGTCCTTATGTCGTCTTGGTGGTTCCATGGTTTCGGTCGACCCTGGTGAAAGCAATATTGCCATGGCAAAGAAGCACGCGATGATACATCCACGCACGAGAGATATTGAGTACCGTTGTGCAACATCCCGTACGTTTATATCTATTTCTTTTGTTATCTATGTGCTTAAAATCTCGTACCGTTATAGACGACTTGGTGAATGAGTCTGCTCAATTCGATGTTGTCTGCTCCTTGGAAGTAGTGGAGCACGTATCAGACGTGACAGAATACCTCCACTCTCTCACTGCACTCGTCAAGGTGCTATACTATTTACCTTATATCCCTATGACTATCCTAACTGATAAATATTGGAATCATCCAGCCTGGTGGACTTTTGTTCATGTCGACTATCAACCGCACTCCACTGGCTGCAGCTCTTGCTGTTGGCGCAGCAGAATACGTCCTTGGTGTCGTTCCTCCTGGGACGCATGACTGGCGAAAGTTCGTCCAGCCAGAGGAAATCACGTCGGTGCTACAAGAGGTATAAGCGATCTAGTACTGCTGTACGTGCAAAGGTGTGACGACTATGTTTGTGAAATTGATAGGATGGATTAGCTGTGCGGGATATCTCTGGCATTGTTGGCAATCCGATCTGCAACGACTGGAAGATTGACCCGGACATGACGGCGATCAACTACATCCTATGTGCATCCAAACCGCTTTAACGTGCATAAAATCGTTGCTTTGGAAGGAAAATCTGTTTGCATTTACGTCTTTAGATTATGATAGAGCTCTACTTGATGGTAAGCTGCCATTAGCGCTTGTCGTCGCTCACCGACGTCGACATTGTCACGTTCTTTCAACTGAGCTTGCTCCTTCATCATTCGATGTAGTAGTCTCTTGCGTCCCCTTGGCGTCATTGGCCAGTTATCCATATTGGAGAGAGAAGCGACATCTTTCCATTGATGTAGAAGTGCATCTACGAATATGTATTTAGTTCTTGTAGCTACTAGGATATCAAGTCGAGACAATATTTATACTCTTTGGATTAAATTCCACATATCCGCGTACTACATCGCGACTTGCACTAGGACCAAGTTGTCCTCTTTGATGACATTTTGTTATGCACGGCCGTTATGATCTGATTGTTCTATACAAGCTACCTGATATGGTCGAATGATGTTGATGAGATAAACGCGATTGGAATGCTCGATTTTTCGGCTAGGAGAGCTGATGTCCAGGGTGATGCCATGTGTGGGAAATTTGGGTCGACAAAGATGACTCCTTGCATACCATGTGCCGCAAACAGTTCAACTTGGGTCGACAATGAACAGCCAGATTGAAGGTAGAGCATGAGAAAGCTGGAAGCCGAAGCTTGGTTGCTCTGACTTGATTCCAGGACGGACGCATAAGATTTCATATCTTTTGTCGTGCACAATGGTTTTGATAACTTCTTTGGGAAAACAATCATGGAATTCTTTCCTAGTGGAAGTGTTGGAGCAGTCTGACGCGTGAGATCCAAGCTACTTGGTCTTAGAAACTATCATGATAAAGTATATACCATTAGATACAAGCATCTGAGTGACGAGTAGCAGTAATACCTCGTACGAAAGCGATGAACCTTTGCTGTCATCTAGTCTGCTTTTGAAGATTGCTAACAGTCCGGCAACAGCCTCTTGCGTGGCAAAAATGCTCGACGTTTTCTCAACCCCGGTATCTGGATGGGTAGTATACTCGCTTGCAAAGCATGATTCTGAAAAGACCATACGCAGTTGGTTTCTAGCTATCTTTGATGATGATTGTTGTAGACGTGTGAATAAGGTTGTGCCCGAATCCATCGTGATCATAACAATCGGTATGTCGATTTTTAGAGGTAGATGCGACGGGATAAGGACCTGCTGTAGCTCAAGGCCGGATCTCTGAACTAGGATAATGCCACTAGCGCCAGCTTCTTGTACAAAGGCAGCCTTCTGATGCGGTGGACAGCCTGACATTGCCTATAAGTGTGGAATGATTAGTGCAAGTACTACAAGTCGAATTAAGTTCATTAAAGTCGTAAACACGCACTGGAACGACAACATATTTGTCAGTAGCATTGTTGTCTATCGGGAAGCATGCATCGAGAGGGTTGGCTACAACAATATCTCGAAACCCACAGGGTGGAATTGGAGCCATTGTTGACATGAGAGCGTAAAAGCTCTCATCTCGACTTACTACGCCGTCACTGAGCACCTAGTAAGAATACATTTGAGCATTATCACAATGGTCATTATAAGCTTGGATGGCTTACCATATACTCGAGGGAGTTTGATATTTGAGGTGACTCCTTCGCACATCTTTCATCGTATGGCATAAAGTATATCGTCTTGGGAATCGTTGCTTCAGTAAGCACATTAATGGCTTCATTCAATGATGCGTCGTGTAGACTTTGGTCGTTCACTTGCACAATTCGATCTCGAAGCATAACCATTTGTGACGCTTCAACAGTCCTAGATTGGCCATTGGCGTCCGATATGAACTCCATGACTTGTAAGCCATCATTAAGTCGAAGTCCGAGTGGCCCAGGTTTCGCAACAACAACCGAGAACCTTTGTGCTTCTTCATTTCCTTCACAGCTAGCATTTGCATCCACCACAGTTGTGCTTATCCATATAAAAACGAAGAGGCATATCCACTTCATGACCGGTCGTCGAGGTCGGAAATGACGGATATATAGAAAGGATTAAAGGAGTATCTATTTAGGGCCCGTTTAGATCCCCACAATATTGGGTTGTATTTTCAAAACCGCAAAGTCAAACAGCTTCATGCCTGCTTATATTCTCGCAGGAATGGCAATAAAAGCCTGAAATTTTAATATAAAGTCCGATTGTGATTATTTGAACAACTGTGTTGCCAAGCATTCCCTACCTCTACCTCGGCGTGAAAGCAAGTGAATTTAAACACGTCTTCGGTGTGGCATTTTTCTTCTAAGCCTACTTGTCATTCCGTATTTCTTTCTGGTAGTCTTCGAATTCACCGACCTTGGAGCTACTCATCTCTACCCGCTGGATGTCTGAGTACAAGATTCCCATTTCTCTCCAGCCGTCCGAGTCGTAAGTTATCTTCCCTTCGTCCTCCTAGTGATAGCAGCTGATCGTTATCCACCGTCCTTATCGTCCACGAAGATTACTAGAGCAATGATAGCTTTGTCGTAGCTTTCGTAAGTACTTCGCTTACGCTTGCGACTCTCCGATGTTCTCCTCTTCATGTTCTTCTTGTCAAACGTCTGGGTCGTGTTCGCGCATACTATCGATTCGACAAAATGGGGGATTCACCTTTTGTGATTCTGTTTATAATGGTCGATTCTGCCAATTCCGTGCTTGCTGAGAATAGCCGACTATGTTTCGCCTTTTGCCATCGGAAACCTAACGTAGCACTTCAATATAGCTTTCCTGTCAAACTAGGAGTTCAAGAGCAAGTGATTGTTCGTCTTTGATAACATAATAAAGAAACCATCTTCGAGAAGACTTCAAGGCATGCCTGGTGCTCGAAATGTGCGCATATGAAAACGCGCGAAAGACTCAATGAGCTCTTCGCTTTACTTGCGCTATTGAGCTCTTTGCTATTATTTCGGAACAGTAGTAGTACAGTGTTGGATGGAATAATTAAGCGATATTTATGACGCGCACTGTAACCGTCCCAGTAAAGCAACGAAGAGCTCAATAGCGCAAATATAGCGAATGAAACTTCGACCTGGATGAATTCCGACGAGACATCACGATATGCTCGACACTCGGTCCCACTGGGGCACGACGGAGGAGCGAACGATACACGTGTATAGAATTAAAAAGATGGATAGTCGTGTACGCATAGAACGATCAGCCGACGACTTGGACATTGATCTCTACTACAGTGTTTGTGTGTTTCCTCACAAAATGCGTACTACTTCTTGATACACGATTATCCACTCAACAAACACGACCGTAAATTCTTCACGGAAATTTTGCCCGCGATACGGTGTTATGACGAGCAGGTTAGAGGCCTAGATATTCTGGCGGACTTTGTCGTTCCGGACGAAAAACCTTGGTCGATTTATTCCAGGGGTTATTTCTAAAGTTATGGATTGGCAGGACGAGAGGTGGTGAGATGTTAGTGGATGAAGAGCAAAAGGAATTGGATGACTTAGGGCTTGATTGGAGCGCAGATGAGTCGAGATGAAAATAAATGATCTTATTAGCCTGTAAGGTGTATGTAGAAACTTGGGTTCGTGCGGGTATGCTACAAAGGTTCAAGTTCTGGCTACGGATCTTTTTCCAAGAAACATGTGCGAGCATTTGAGACCTCATGACGGCATATCGGCAGCGGATGGCAGTCGAATTTTGAGTCGAGAGAGGCTCCTCGAATATTGATGGTGGTATGTCTACTACATTGAGTACTAAGAAATCCCATGTCTTCATCCAGAAAGCGATAGGTTAATTAAGACAAGCTTTAAAGACGTACATCGACATGTACGCAATTACAAGTGTAGGCAATCAAAGTTCTTCTTAGCAAGAAGAAGAGATAAAGCTGAAAAACATTGCACACACTGTGACGCCACATATACTGCACTTGGTTCGCTTACTCTGTTCACGCTAAAGCTAAGCCCATTCACGTCTGGAAATCACCTAGATCCTTTTTTAAAGGATGAGCAGCCACTGCTGGATCTGTACGTTTCTTTATCTTTATTTCCAAACAATTGAAATGGAACAATTAAGCACGCTCGTCTGTAACTATGATATCTCTGCTGATTGATGGCCAATCTAGCTCGGGTTGAATTTCCTATCTGCTCAAGGTCAACAGTTACTTTATCGATTTGCATTTCCCAATAAAAATAGCCATGTACATTTTGTCGTGTATTTTTGCTATTAGGAGCGCTCTTTGCTTCGAGCCGTTATCTCTTCCCAATGCGACATTATATTCATTGCATCTCGTGCTAGTTCGTGCCATTCTTCTCAAGACTCCATATGATAGTATGATGACGTGGGCGAGTAGGTCTACAGGTAGTAGACACGTATGAACACACCTGGATGACGTGTCCAATATTTTCAAGTACTCAAACATCAAATGTAGGGAGTACGAAGACAAGCTGGCAGACGTGGACGGGCATGCTGCATACAACTTGTTATCAACTCGAGCCATGCAGTCACTACACAATCCAATTGAAACCCTCAGAAACAAGTCAGCTACTTCACCATGCTACTTCTGTTGTTCATGTTGGCCATGGTAAGCACCACGGCTTTGCCTATATCAAATCGTGACAGGAAGCTTCCCGACAAACCTACGCTGAGTATAAGCAACTCTTGCGACGATGGCATCCCAGACCGTTCCATAATCCAGCTCCAACTTTTCGCGAATGAACCTAACGTTCGCAAATGTCTTGATGAATTCGATCTATCCGCCAATGAGTTGGGCAAACTCAAAGACGATCATGAAGATGAGCTGTGCGAGAAAGACAGTTGCATGGAGATGATAAACTTAAGTCCGTACTTGTGGGACGTCATGGGGTGCTACAAAACAAGACCGTTTAGCCTCGACTATCGGAACCAGCACTGCAAAGGACAGCCAGGGGTTTAAACTTTCCAGTATTTTGGTCTGTGAACGAGTCACATTAAAGATGATCTACGTACAAGTCTACAGGCCATCCCAGAGGAACTTGTCACTATCAATACCGGTAATTGCCGATAATATAACTGCTATCTCCGATTGATTCTCGTATGTAATTTCATGAAGCAATCATTTGTACAGCTCTGTTGTGTCCGAGCAAATTTGATGCTTAGTTTATGATAAGCATGTGACTGCCGACCTACTGAAGCGTTGGTTCCCTGCCGATAGTCCATATCATATCTTTCTTAGCCTTTTGCCGAGTAGAAGCCATTTTCTTTTCTACTTACATTATCTAGCTCACAAGTATTGATGCCAAACATCACGCTACCTTCACATCATTCTCTGACTGCTTGGTACAAACCGTATTAGGGTCATTTCACATTTACTCCCACACCTATCTGTTATCCTCAAATTTACCGATAATCCGAACGCCTAATGTGAATCTCTTTGCCGAACATCTCGATAGTAACCTCTGTTCCATTTCGAACCTCTCCTAGATAGAGAAGTCTACAAGCAAAAGCAGGGTTTAAAGAAAGAAATGCAAACTAGCGCTTCCACTTCCACCTCGATGTGGATAATCGATGCAATCAACTAAATTTTAATCCACACCCAAAGGTCTATTCCGTAGCTGCGCATCTGGACTATACGACTATCTACTCTTTGTTCTTGATCATCGTTTGTTGTGGTTGGTAGAACATTGTCCATACTCAAGTTTCACTTCTCACATTCTCTATACTTAAGATAAAGTAACCTTGATCAACTTGCGATAGCTGAAGGACAACTGATAGACCATGAGACAGATATAACTTCACCAATCTCTTCAAGATGTCATATGCAAACTGACATGCATCCAATATCCTATTGCTACCAACCCAGCGTATAGCTAAAAAACGATTACATGTAACTCCAAGTCGTCTTTGCTTGTTGCGTTATGTCGAGGAGCTAGTCACGACCAAACCAATGGTTTCATCTCCAATTCTAGAGATACCACAAACATCACACAAGCCACCAGCAAACTCTGGTACGTACGTCGCCGAACAATACGGACACTTGGCATCCTTTTCACCCAAGTAAATGGGCGTGAATGATCGCGCACAGAGCGAGAATGGCTTCCCATCCTGATACTCGAGATGATGTTCGTTCCGCGCCTCCTTCTCTGCCTTCTGCAGCACCTTTTTCGCTGTCTGACGCAACTTTTCATGACGCGGATGTGACTGCACTTCCGGAACTTCCAGCAACCGACGACAGAAGGACGCCGCAGTGATAAAGTTACCAGACTTGAACGCATTTGTCATGGCAGTCTTAAGCGTCAGGACCAAGTGCGGCGGCTGGAGTTCACAGTGAGTAAAGTAGGCACTAAGCTCGACATTCCGCTTGGGGTCACTCTCGAGCGAGTGTCTAGCCACTTCCTCCTTTACTCGGCACCCGAGAAGGTACTCGCGACAGACACTCAGCAGTCCTTTCACCTTCTCTGCTTCTCCCTTACTCTCTACCGACAAGAACGGAATGGTATGCAAGATCTCAAGACAACAGCTTCGGACGTTGCCGAACTTGGCACCAGTGAACGCTCTGTAGGCTTCCTTGAGTTTCTCAACAAGAGCAGGGAAGGAAACTGCGATATCTGCTTGTGAATTATCTGTCTTCTGGAGGTAGATGTGGAGAGACGGGTGGCTGCCTTGCGTCGGAAGAGACGCACTACCACCTGCGAATACAGACATGAAGACTGGTTTCAACGGTTCAAAGTTCACCACGCCGATTTGACGATGGAGTAGCTGCATGGCAGTCTCAAAGGATCCGACAGCAGCGTGATCAGCCGCGAGAGACGAGTTACGAACCCACTGCGTCGCGACGCTCGTGCCCATACTCGGTGCAGCGACGTAGTCTCCAGTCGGAGCATCACCAAAGTCATCTTCGAGCACATCTGCGTCGTCGCCAAAGTCCAGATCGTTGTCGTCAATCTCCAATTCGCCATCGCCCCATGCGTCGCCAGCATCCATCGCTAGGTCGAGACTCTCCTTCCTCTGCTCCTTCTGAGTCGTCTGCTGCGTCTGAGGTGCTGGTCCTTCCATCTCCTTCTTATCTGCAGCGATGGCATGATCCTGCATAGTGGGTTCGTTAATCTCTACCAGCGGCCAGTTCTCGTTCTCGACTTGCGCGACGCTGACGGGAGGCATCAAAAGCTGCGCATCTGCCTTGACTTCTCGACTGACGAAAGCATCGAGATCGACATCGGGATTCGTCTCGCTTAACGTCTGTCGGAGTCGTGTCGCAGCTTCCTCGAGTCCATGCGTCTCCGCCGTCAAGAGCGCTAGACCGAACTGCCCTGCAGCTTCCAGTGTAAGCACACGGGACTCGGCATCTCCAAGGTATAAGGCGTTGTGGAAACGAGACATGACGTCATTCCGGACTTCAGCGATCTTGAGCATCTTCTGCAGCTTCTCACGGTTTCCAGTAACGAGGTAGAGGAACGAGAGACGATCAAAGTTCTTCGTACGTTGATACGCCATTTCGACGACTTGGACGTTCCCTTGTCGCAGTGCTTCGACACCGAGTTGATGCCAGCACTGCGCATCATCTAGTTCATAAGCTGCGTTCAATGCGACTTCGAGGTTTCCACATGAAATCGCGAGTTTAAACTTGGTCTTGTCGTCCTTAACAAAGTGCAGAGCGACTTCCGGATACCCCTTTTGCGTCAAGTAGGCAATGACAGCACGACCACAGAGACGTGAATGGCGGACCATGCGCATGACTTCGGTAAATTGTTTGCGACTGAGTGCGAGTTTGAATTCACATTCAGTTAGATCGACAGCCATGGCACGCATCTTCGCTTCTCTGTCGAGACAGTAGAGCTTGGAGCCTTCCAGATGCGTTAGGTACACGGGCGAATCCAACGTCCGGATGAGTCCACTGTCTCCATTCGTCAGCGCGTACTTGATGTGATTGAGTGTCGTGTAGACAAAGACCTGGTCGGGTGCATGGCCCCAGATACCGCTCTTGATGCGGACACTTTCGGTCACAGTAGTCAAGTGGGATAGTTGCTTGTCTGCGAGGATGACTGAGTGCTTGCTGATCAATGCTACGTACTCATAGTTTGGACTCCAGATGACGTGCTTGACGCGTGGAGCCTGGAGTTCTGCTAGGACACGTCGACTCTGCGTCTCATATAGCATCATCTTGTCATCCACGTGCAAGAGGACGCGACCGATTACACCACCGAAGAAGAGACCGTCGGCCATACCTCCTGGAGGCGAAATCTTCTTTGTCACTTCATTCTGGAAGTTCTTGATCACAAGATGATGCGATTTGTCCAGGACAGCGAAACGGTTGCGAGCGACGAAGACAGCAGCTAGACCAGAACCGCGGCTGGACTCGGACGTGTCACCTCCAGAGCCATGGGCGAACGTCACGAGCTCGTAGGATCCACCTTCTGCGTCACTTACAAGCAACACGCTGTTGGAACCAGACGTTTGATCGAACGGATTGTAGTTCATGTGACGAGGGATGTTCCCCATGCCTGTTCCAGGCGTACCAGAGCGTCGGATTGCTGCGACTGGGACGTCGCTTCCGTCCGCGAACGAGTACATGCGAATGTATCGCTCCTTGACGTAATAAGCGCACGAGTCATGCATGTCCATGGCAGGTCGTTCTCTCTCTAGCTTGAAGACGATCATACCAGAATCGTGGCCTGCAGCAATGAGGTTTTGTGTCGGATGCGCTTCAAGCACCCAGAAACGGTCATTCTCACGGCGGAATGTCTGGAGACCCATGCGTTTGGAGATGTCCCACACACGAATCGATCGATCTTCCGAGTTACTTAAAATGAGCTCCTGTCGAGGATGGAAGAGGACGCACGAGACGTTGGATGTGTGTCCACGCAGCGTATCGACTTCCCATGCCTTAGTTTCGTTCATGCGCCACAACTTGATCTGACGGTCGTCGGCGCCAGAGACGATGAGAGGGAGCGTCGGGTGGAAACTGGCCCAGTTCACGCCTCGATCATGGCCTTCTAGAACGTACTTGACAATGGCGTCGGTCGCACCAAAGATGTCATTGTTGTTGGAACGCGGCACGGGAATGTCATCTAAGGCAGATGGAGCGCCACGCACCGTCTTCTTGCGCAGACCGGTGGTATCCCACACACGCACTGTTTGGTCGAGAGAAGCCGAGACAATCAAATCGTCTTTCGGGTGAAATTGTGCACTCATGACATAGTGGTTGTGTCCCGTGAGAATCGATACGCAGGATCTGGACTGCCAGTTCCAAATGCGGACCGTTTGATCGTCGGAACAACTTAAGATCCATGGATACTCGTGATGGAACTGCACTGTACGAATGTAGTCGAGGTGCCCTAGTAATGTAAAGAGGCAACGACGTAGTTTAAAGTCCCAGACTTTAATCTTATAGTCATCTCCACCAGAAACAAACAGTGGCTGCGACCGGTGAAAGTCGACGCCACGCACAGGACCGTCATGTTCATCAAATTTATCTAGTAAAGTGCCCATCCGGTAGTCCCATAATTGGATCACACCATTGTGGAGGGACGTAAGGACCCAAGGGCGACTCGGATGGAACGCGAGTCCCTTGACACGGTTGCTCTTGGACTCGAACTTGGTCAGCATCTCCCGAACCCGATGAAAAAGCTTTTGGCGTGACCACGTGGGGGATCTCGATCCGCTTACTCTTGCTTTTTGTATACAAACCAATCATATTAATAGAAATGATATATGCTAGCCAATAAAAAGCTGTAGATTTTATTTTGTTTATATTTATTTCCCGGTATTAATCCGTTACTTGTTATGGATGATCTGTTAGAGGACGAATGGAGCAAGATTATGGTGATCGATCGTATGCTAGTGATGTAGTAGCTCGATGTGAAGCAGAAGTGGAGAGAATACGGACGGATGGTGATATGGCACTTATTAAAACGCAAGCGGAGGAACGACATCTTCTTTCGATAGAAGAAGAGATACAGAAGACGCGATCGAGTATCCAGAAAGCACGGAATGAGTTACTGAAATACACGCAAGTTCCTACTCGTGCAGTGAAAGTATCTGCAAGTAACTCGTATCGACCAGGTCAAAAGAGTAATCAAGAAGAACGATTAAAGACTAGTATTAATGAAGGAGTAAGTGCGATGCAAAAGTTACGTTGTGAAATTGATGCTAGTCGACGAGATCTATTAGCTGTGCGTAAAGAAGATGAGAACGTATCTGCTCAATTAGCTGCGATTGAAAAAGAGAACTTGGATGCGACCGATGAATTGAGCACGCTTCGAGATCGAGCAAACAGTCTGAAACACGAAGTTTCCGATTTGAAGAAGGACATTGACAAGGAGAAGCAAGCTTTGAAGACGGATCAGAATAAGCTAACAGCAGAGCTAAATAAAATCGTCAAAGCCGATAAGCAGCAACAGAATACAAAGCAAAGTCGCAGAGTATGTATTGTAGCACTTCCTAGTCATACGCAGATTGCAGACTATCATAACAATATCTACCTACAGCTGACCCAGCTCCCAAATGGAAACATCATCATTCGCAAGAATCACAGGTCGGAGCTCATGACTTTCTTACCTAGGCATATGCAAACACATATCATTTTTCATGTGTATAGATCGTCGGGTGCTTATTCAGAAACCAAAGACGACCCTGCTGCATCGATAGAACAAAAACGAAAGCTATTAGACATCTTGACAACCGAGGCTGGCACCACGGATATCCACGATATTATTGTACGCCATAAGGCACAGGAACAAGCGAAAGCAGAGCTGTTATCTTGCATTCATGCCAAGTCGGAGATATGTAGGCTTCCCTTTGCCTTCCACTAGACCAATTGCTGTTGCTCAAACACACTGTTGGGATGTACAGATGAAGCGCTTACGGAGGAAGTTGCAAAGTTAGAGGCTAGTATGACCAGTGCAGAGGAAGAACAAGATGCAGACTCGTCTGTGAGGGCGTCTACTGCTTCAAACCCTCAAGGTATGTGCCGATCCGATGTATATGGCACAGAAAAACTCATGTCAGATCGTAGAGCTGAAACGAGCTATTGCATACGACGAAGCTCAGAGGAAGCATTGGGAGGAACAAACGGAGGGATTTAATTCGATGTACTGTCACGACACTCCAATGCACTTGTTCTCACTAATACAAGTTTGTGCTAACGCCGACGTCGTATAGATTGAAAGCTTTACAAGATCCAGTAAAGAAGCTATACTTTGCTCTTGACTCGGATACGGAATGGATAGATGAATCCGTCGATAGTCTGGTATACTTCACATACGATTGCCATAACAGCGTTGCGATCATGCTCATGTACAATGAACAGAACCCAGCAGACCGCATTCTGAGGTTTCTAGGAGAAATTGAAGAACGAGCGATGCGATGTATGTGGTCAAAAGCCATGTCGGAATCCAATGACGCACCTGAGAGCCCAACGCTGCACCGTTTACTACAGCAACAGCAACACTTCACATCTTTACAAGACACTGCTAATACCAACCTGAGCATGATTGCTCCACCTCTACTAGATGACAGTGATGAAGATTCCGTTGATCTCGCAATAACGTCAGACTACAAGATCTACCACTCCGACCATTCCAAAGTAGACATTCCTAAGAGTCATGATAATACGAGGGATGCACCAGCTCCAAAGCCACGAAAGAAAGTCGTCCATAGCCTAGATGACCATCGTCTGAAGTAGAACTAACTAAATATTATCTTTAGAGGTTCGTGATGGTAGTATTTACTTTTACAGGTATTGTCAAATTATCGATACAAAGCGTTAAGTAGACCGATGAAAAAGGATCAAGGAGCTCCCAAGACCTCATGTACCTATTTACTATCTAATTACTCTTCACTAGTAGCTTTAATTAATTCTATTGTCGATATGGAAACTATGCACTCCATTATTTAATGGTTATTATAGTGAAAAATGGGTCGAAGGTGAAGGTGACAGCGTCCGAATCGAGTACATCCACTGCTTCTACGAGTTCTAGATCCAAACGTCAAGATACGATGCAGGAAATAGCTCGAGGTGGTAGTTCTTGGACATCTCCAGCTAAGAACAGAGATGGTTCTGCACAAATGCGTGTTATGCATATGAATTCTAGCGGTGATAAGAAGGCATCAATGAGCAATTCGCTTGCGTATGACATTGTCATGTCCTTTGAAACGAAGGACCCGACTGCTGGTATGCGCACTTTGCATACGATGGTAGCTCTGGGCAATGTACTTCCGACACCTTTGCTTTTTAACGAGCTCCTCGCTCTCTTACAAAAGGAAGAGCTAGCAGATGCTGAAGAAGATCGAGAAGACCATGCTGCTACCATCTCCCAATCACTCCATTTTGCTTACGATCATGCATCACTTAGTTCTACTTTGCCCATCTTCCCAGACAAGTGGGAGCCAGTAATGGACACGTTGCAGGAAATTAGCATGCAGCCAGTGGATGAACGATGGCACCGTCGTCTCCTGGCACTGCGCTTTTACATCTACTGCTTCCAGTGTGACTTTGAACGAGTGGAACGCTCTAATCAGAAACAGGATTCATCCTGGCTGGTAGAAACGCAGCTATATAAGCTTGTACAGTCAGACTCTATGCCTCCTAGCAGGCCTCGAAGACGATTAAGTGGTGGTGGGAAGCAAGCTGTAGAAGCTGTTCGTTGTTCATTAATGGTTTGGGAAAAAGTGTATCGCGATGGTCAGGAAGAAGATCATTCCGAAGCCGAGTACGCATGTTTTGCAATCGTTCGTTTGATTGAAATGCTCTTCCTTTGCTCTAGTCAGAAAGAAAACGTAATTCAGGTACTTCAAGCTGGACTTGATAAGGATACTTTATCCGAGTCTGTACGTCGCAAGTTCTCGATGAGAGTCCATACACCAGAGCTCAAGACAGCGCTTGCTACAGCATATCTAGGACACACCAAGATCTCTCGTGTCACGAATAGTACTTGGCACGAGTGTAATGCTATCGGACGTTCGCTCTTGGCTAATCGCTCTGGTATGCTCATATCGTATCAAAGAGGTCGACAGGTTCTCAAGTAAAACATAACTTTATTTTGAAATGAAGCAAACTCGGAGTCTCTAGCTGCAACGGACTTATACTCGTGGTCTCACTATGACCAATTTCTAAAGCAAAAGGTGCATTCAGACACGGCCAAGCTTCTGCAGGAGATCCACGACAAGATGAACAAGTAGCTAGCGGCCATGCAATCCTTTAGAAGTTGAAAAGGCTGTCCTGCCAATGCAAGTCGGTAGGAGGGAATGCGTCGGAGGAGATGGAAGCATTCTCATCGTACAAAGTCACCACGCCGAGACTATCGCATCACGAAAATAGAGTAAGTAGTGAAAGTAAGTTGGAAATACGTTGAAGAATGTACTTGTCCGAGACGGCGAGAACCGATGCAGAGTCTTTTGTGAATGCCCCACTTGTCTTGTATCGTTGTCCGTTAGATGACATTTCATGCGCTTGATGCCTATAAGAACTGTGAGCGACAAAGAATGGAGATTGTGCTTGATGCAAGTGTACGTACAAGATGAGTGGCTCGAGCTGTTTCGACGCTTCTTTCCATTCTGCCATGACAAAGCTACGATAGTTCATAAAGCATTAGTAGTTTATGCGCCATGAGGTTCATCAATGGAAAGAATTTGTATTACCCGTCGTAACCGAAGAAAAGCTGCTTGTTCCGATCCGAGCAGGCTTCTCCAATGGCAGTCAAAGGAGACTTCATCGTAGCGTACCTATCGGCAAAGTTTTATAAGTTCGCTCTTTCCATACGTTATTGTGTATGGCTAAAGTAATAGCTTACCAGCTTGCTTGGTCTGGCATCCTAATATCGACCAGGGCGATGTTTCCACTCTCAAATCCCAATGCAATCATGTGCTGGCTCAAGTATGTGTGTGTGAACAGCCCTCCCAAGGCTTCAGCATGCTATAAAATGTACAGCATTAGCCAAATCATCACGTAGAAGCTATTTTGATAACAAGAATGCAGACTTACGAGGAACGAACCACGTGAGGTACAGATCTGGGCGCCTCGGCATCTGACGTCGACAAATTGAAGATCGCCGGTGTCCGTTGTCCAGCTCATGACATCTCGAGTGTGTGACCAGCGTAGACTAGAGACGACGTTCTGTGCATCAAACTTGGCAATGATAGCAGCTGCACTTGGATCACTATCGCCTCGGAGGTCCGTGAGTACCACGGTCTCGTCAAAACCTACGAGCATAAGCATGCTTTAATTAAACATTTGAAAGCATTACGCAGTAGAATAAAGCTCACCGCCAGAGACGAAACAAGAAGGCTTCGTAGGCCATACTGCCACTTCGCGAATGACATCACAGTGCACGCGCCCAGGTCCATCTAAGGCAGCAGCATTTATGTTTAAGGAAAAGTGCGATTTGGATTGTTGCAATATGAAAATTACGATGGAGTTGCACGGTGCGTCCTTCACGATCGTTTCCTGTTGCCAGGGTGTAAATGTCGCTTCCAATGGCAACAACTGCACTGTGGTTCGTCATCCAGTCCAGATCCCTGACCTCCTACATTATAACGTCATATTGGGGTCTAAACTCCAAGTTTCCATAAAGTGTGAGCACTTACATGTTGAATCGGTATGTAGACCGGAGGTTGGAAAGCTAGTGAGGACCGGTAGTTGGTCACGAGTATATAATTGCGCGTGCCTGTTGGATTGTTGGATGACTGAAGCATTTCAGTGCCAACAATAAGCAGTCCATCGTCGCGAAGAATTGGCTTTGACAATGCTAGTTCATGCGAACACATAACGTTAGAGCCTTAACTGAAGATGGCATCTAGCAGACAGAGCTTACGCATGCAACTGCCATCATTTAGACATCCTATAGACAAAGCAAAAAGCGGCTCCTTTTGTCGATGTGGCACATATGTGTACGGCTCCTCTTTTATCGTTGAGGAGTAGCTTTGCATCAAAGCTGCTGAGCTGTTTTGTCTGTCACATACGTAAGACAACAGTTATGGATATATAAATTGCCGGTGGTCTTACTGATAGCGCGACGACGAAGGTATTGTCCCCAATAGATGATCCGAAGTGGTTAATCTGCTCAGTGAAGATACATCGTCGCTGGATGCATGAGGAGCTGTAGAATAGTAGGATGGCATTGTTTGCTGGTAGTTCGTCGGTACGAACGCAAAGTTACTCGGCATGAAGCCCTCAGATCCGGCAACAAACGGATTGGTCATAGCGCTCATATTGCTTTCCGGCATTGCATTCTCATTGAAAAGACGTTCCCACAAAGCAGAAGAGTAGCTGTCACTTTCCTCTTCCATCATTTGCACAGGCTCTCCACTCTTCTCCTCTTGTTCAGATGGTGGAGAAGGTGTTGAAAATGGAGTACTCGGAGGAGATATATTCGCACAGGATGAATGAGTCGAGCTTGTTTCCTGGTTCGCCATTGCTTCAGTTGTTTGATCCATTGGAAAAGTGCAATGGGTAGTCAGGTAGAAAAAGCGAAGTGAGCACAATTGCGAGCATGTCAGTGGTAGTCCAATCCTATCGGGGTGTAAAGTCTCTTGTCTGACGCACTGGCCATAGCTTGCTTCATTGACATTTCACCGTCTTGATTCTGGATCCTTTGATCCAGATCTTGTCAAGACTGAATCCTTCAGAAACCGACTTAAAGATACGTATATCATGTCATGACCACAAAGGCTCCATTTCCTTCACTCATACCTGTATACGGTTCCGAAAACTAGGTTAAGTCCATATCTATTTATTCTCTTCATATACATAGATCGCATGTATACTCCAGTCCCCTATTCAGGTCATGGTTCAGATTATTTGCATGCACATGCTCGTCCATCAAAGATGTACAGTAATTAATGCTGAATGCAATATAAAACAGTTCAAAGAGCGAATGGTAATCGAATGAAGTAGATAGTTCAGAAGACAATGAGCATAGGTAAAGGTTTAGCTTCTTCATGCAACTCTTCGCTACTTGTCTACAGGCCGCACGTATGTGATGTCACCCGATTTAGACACAACTAGACCAGACACTCTTGGCTTTTGCATCTTGTCATCTAGTCCCATATTCGCCCAAATGCGTCGATTACCCAAAGCTGCGAGCTGAGCTCGTTTCATCGCAATCGACTCTCGATCGAGATTTTCCAACGGAGCAAACACCGTCTCGACATTCAGCATACCTAGATCAAGCCAGCGTTTGTATAAGAAATAAAAAAGGAAGACTAGAGAGACGTACTGGTATCCGGAAGTTCTCCAGCTTCTTCCTCTTCTCCCGTCGGATCTGTCGATTCACCATAGTATCCATCCTTTCTGCCAGTCGATTTTTCCACAGGACTCCCATCCGATCCGACAGAGCCATCAGGAGATGGTGGTGGAGCGTCATAGTCATTTCGGCGATGAGAAGGGCGTTGACCTACATAAAGAACGTTTGAGAACCAAAAATATATAAGAAAAGATACGTGATCTTACCATAAGTGTTACTGGATTGGGTGCAGGAGCAGACACTGTTGCAAGCGCAGTGTGAAAAGTGGCAGAAGCGTCCACGTTGACAAACACCTTTATTCTGAAAGTCATAACAGACACCTTTGCCTGCAGAAGGCGTCGTACCTCGTTTCTTCTTACTCACGTGCCCATAGTCTTGTGCCGGGCTAGCAGGTTCTGATCTTTTCTGAGATGCAGCAGCATTCGCTTTGCGATTCGGATCATCCGAGAGTAAGTTTTCCACCTCATCTAGCCGCATGTCCTCCGACACTGCTCGTTCGATAAGCGCTAACGAACTCTTTTCCATCGGCATCGCCATATCTGGTCGAGTTCGTACATATCGCCATCCACCTATGGCATAACATGGTTAGATCAGAGTCTACTGGATGGAAGATCCTAGAGCTCGACTACCTTTCCGCCATCCAAGGCCACGATCAGTGGCGTTAAACTCCGGATTACCGACATCCCATGAGCTCTTATCATTCGATGGGATAAACGTAAGCCATTCAGCGTCATACATGCACTCGATGATCCGAGAAGATGATTTTTTGTCCTGTCGTAACGACTCGAACACCTCTGCAGGTATAAGCTTAGACTTCTTCGAGTTTTAATTCTCCTTTTATAAAGATATACCTGATGGGAAGGTGACCCAGTCATGGAAAACTTGTGTTCTCTTATCGTGTAGCATGAGCTTGAAGCCTGGCATAGGTGGTCTGCCTCTCCACTCGACACTAAGCTGGAACTCGGCCGTTTGTTTGGCTCCTGGCGTCCAATAGTAGAGCGCTTTGGCTTGTCCTGGTGTGTATGGTAGCAGGACAGGCGTGAAAACAAGTCCGAGGTTTTGCCTCGTCTGAGAGACGCGAGGTAGGATGCTACGAATGACATGCCCGAGGCGGTTTAACGGGTACATGGACTGTAAAACAAGCTGAAAGGGCTCTGGCGGATGGTTCTTGGGTAGAGATATCTGTTTACGTGGACCGATGACGTCGTTCTGAATGAGTTTCAACCGATCCTGGAGCTTGGAGGCCATCACAGGACTTCCATTAAGTGCCAGAATGTCGTATAACAAAAAGGTCACGACGCTTTTCGATCCTTCCTGTTGTCATAAAATGAATTAGCTCTTGCAAACAGTACTGTAAGAGTCTTGCTACCTTATCACAGACGAGTAATCCGTCTACGATAGTCCAATGGTGTTGGACGGCGACATTTCGGTCGGCTCCAGGCTGCAGGCGATCGGGGCGCACGGGACAGAATAGCGGCACCTCACGGATGTCATAGCTCGGATAAACGAGGTAGCATCGTCCCTGTGCCAATATCGCAAGCGTCCGTACGCCTACACTGCGCTCACAGACGAAATAAGGATGGTCTCCGATCTGCGCTTCGTTCCCTCTCACGAACGGTTGGCCAGTCGATATCGGCGCTCGCTCCGTATCCGACCACCCGACGATACGGTTCAACTGCACCTGCACCTGTTTCTTTCCTGCAAGAGGCAAAGGCTGTCCTAGCTCCGTCGGCAGCTCCTTGGTACTCGGCATCTTCCTTCGTCTTAATTTTACAAATGTGCAAACGATTTCAAATGTACGTACAAGACGAAATGGACTTGTTATTGCTTTCTCGGATGTCTATAGCTCACTTTCATGCGCCCAGAACTTAAAAGTACGATCGAAACCGGAGGATACGACGTGTCGGCCATCAGGTGCAAAGTCCGCGGACATGACACGACCGTCATGAGCTCTTAAAGTCGATAGTAAGGAAAAGTCTCTAGCTTTCCATAGCTTGACACTCGCGTCGTATGATGTACTCATGAGCAATTCGCCATGTCCTGGAGCATACCGTACATCTGCTACTAGACCAGCATGTGCTGGTAGCGTATACCTACACTTTCGTTTTCTTAAATCCCAAATGCGCACACTTCGGTCGTCACTACTGGACGCCAATTGAGTCCCATCAGGAGCAAAGTCGAGACCGAGAACCTGCTTCGAGTGTCCTTGGAACGACATAATCGCTTTGCCTGATCGCAAGTCCCACACGCGGATGAGACCGAGGAGGTCAGATGTAGCCACGAGGGATCCGTCCGGGTGGAAAGCGATGGCATAGACTTCCTTGTAGTGACCTTCTTGTAGCAAGAGCTCCTTGCCAACGCTCACGTCCCACAGTCGCCATGTATGGTCGAAACTGGTGGTGCCAACGTAATCCCCTGATGGGTGGAAGGCGACTTTACCCAATCGAGCTTGATGGCCTTGTAGCACGGCCACGGCTTCCTTCTCTCCACTCTTCCATAGTCGAGCAGTGTAGTCGGCGGATCCACTGCATAGACAGATGCCTTGATTTTGCTCCTGCATGTCCGCGTAGACGTTGGAAGGGTGCCATGCGACGCCAGTGATGCGGTCTTCATGGCCACTGAGCGTCTGTGCTAGCTCTGCGTCCTCTGTATTCCACACTTTAACCATACCACTCCATGATCCTGTCGCGACATGCTTCCCGTCACTTGAATAACGGACGCTAGCGACTGGACGTACGTCTGCGTTCTGACTCATGACGTTGACCATGTCTGAGGTCGCTTTATACGCTTCGAGGGCGATGCTGTCTACCATCTTTTCCGTCTCCTCTACACTTAACGCTTTTTCATACCTCTCTTTCGCTAATCTACTTTCTGCCCTAGTGCGTGAAAAGTCTAGAATATGACTACGAGCTTTCTTTAACAAGTCTTCCTTGATCGGGATGTAGAAGAGTTCGTCCTCTAGTTTCTTTTCTCTTTCGAATGAGGATTTCTGCTCATTCCCGTCGGTTGATTGGAGACCTAGTTCTTCCCCTTCAATCTCTCGACGACCGAGGATCTGCCGTAGACGCTCACGCCGGTCGGCAGGACGCTCACCGAATAGTGTCGCTGGTTCATTCAGTGCTCGTAGACGCTGGATAACATCCTCAGCACTTGTCGGTACTGTGATATTCCGAGCTCGTCTCTCGGCTTCTGCACGACGTAGCAGCTGTGCATGCTTTTCCTGCGCAATGCGACTGGTTTCCGACAGTTCGAGTACTTCTGTCTCGGCGTTGGCTGCAGCAATATTCACGTTCCCACCACGACTCGTACCGTCCATTCTGACATCCGAGGCGCCATTCGAACTAGCTGAACCTTGATCTCGTTTCACATGCGAAGGTACGAGGTCCGTCGTGCCTGCAATTGTGCCAAAGTAGATACCCTTCCGGTCGCCCATATTCGACTGCTTTGATGTGGTGTCTTGTAAAAGCTATACAATGCCACTTTTAGATGTCTACTAAAACGTTGGAATTAAACGCATAATTCGTTATTCAAGTACACGGGACATCGGACGCATGGGAGCTTTTGAGGGAGACGACGCATGGGTTGCAACGCAATTGCAAGAAGCTCAAGCACGTAAAAGACGGCAAGAGCAAGATGCTCAGAAACTCATTGTAACATTTGATCGCAATGCGTTTACGAAACGTGTGCAGGTAGATGGTGTATTCTTTTGTGTCATACTTGCTATTCTCCTTGGCATGTATCCATTCTTACGTGACGAGTGTATCTGATATTGTTACATGACTAGTCTCTACTAGAGAATGACGTGAGCGATGGATTCGTCATCGGGTTAAAGCATCGGCAGGAGTTTGCTCGTCAATTATGTCATGAATACCCACTCTTTACCGAGCAGCAAAAACTCGACTTGATCCTAGCACTCGCCATCGACCTAGGGCTACAGGACCTTAACGTTATGGTCAAGACCCTGCCTCCAGTCGACCGCTCTCGCCTCGTACTGAGCGTGCTAGCCGCGACGCTAGGTTTCCATCCTCGACACGACCCGAGTCTATCGAAGAACATCAAGCGAGGCCTCGTACCTGTCGCCGAGCGCTTTTTCCACCTCGTATCTCCTGTGCCAGAAGGCCCCGAGTTCCTCATGACCTTACGTAAAGATATCCAAAGCATCTTACGAAAACATCGCACCAAGTTCGAGAACAAGACCGTGAGGGCGCTAGAGTTTATGGATATGGTCATGAAGATGCTATTCGCGACACAAGCGGGGATGAAAGTCCGTCGGATCGAACTATCTAGTCCTGAACTATCCTCCTTTGTCTTGTTGCACGAACGTGTGCATCCGATCAGGACGTGGACGGATTTGAAACAGCGTGTAGAAGGCACGAATCGATACGCCTATGGTCTCTTCCACTCGCACATGCCGACGAAACCTCTCGTGTTCATCGAGCTCATGCTATCAGATCACCTGTGCAATAACTTGGATGAAGTCATGCGTCCAGATGACATACCACTCTCCAACCCCTCTCACATCCTCTTCTACTCCATTTCCAATTCGAACACAGGTCTACGAGGTCTCAACGTAGCGTCCCACCTTCTATTCCAAACGATTGAGCTCATGAGCAAACGTTTTCCATCATGCAGTTTCTCCGCGACGTTGTCTCCTGTTCCTGGTTTTGCCAAGTGGTTACAACAAGCTCTCTTATCGATTGAATCCAGCTACGCTTTCACGAAAGCTCAGGCACAACCACTACTAGATTCCTATGGTGTCTCGCATCAACTACTAGGCAAATGGCTTTTGAAAAGATTGAAAGAAGCGAATTGGCAACGAGATCTAGACTTTGCTTCTGCCCTGCGGACAGTCTTGACCGTCGCATGTGCTCGATATGTGCTCTTTGCTAGGTCGGAGAATGGAAAAATACAAGATCCTGTGGCACACTTCCATCTACAGAATGGAGCACAAGTGGAACAAGTCAACTTCCTCGCGAATACGTCGGAGGGGGCGATGGAAAATAGCTATGGGATGATGGTCAACTACCGCTACTGTCTACCGTCTATCCACGCCACGTCCGTCTCGTACAAGCGACAGTCGAGTGCTGCTGTCGCCCCGAGTATCGTGCGTATGCTATGGCATGGCTCAAGCGTCGTGCTGGATGAAATCGAGCGCCTGGCATCAACTCGGAACATTCCTCTCTACGCACGAACGTGTGAACGTGGAACAGTATTGTGTACGAGAGGAGAGAAGCCTTCTGCCATGTACTTCATCAGCGCTGGCAGCGTAAAAGTGAGCATGAGCTCATCGACCATGCTCGAGGCTGGAGCGAGTATCTATGACAGGGAGATCATCGGCGGAGAACCTGTTCCATACACACTTACAACGCAATCTACGACGCATCTATTCGCTCTACCGGCAGCAGATCTACTAACGCTCCTGTCATCATCTCCTCGTCTTCAGAAGATGATCTCGTTACGACCACAGGCTGCGTCTCGTCAAGGTCATCTCCTACCGTCGTTCCTCGAGAGTAAACTGTAACAAGGAGCTTTGATTGCAAACGAAAAAGAAAATAGATTACGAACGACTTGGACGTGCCTTGCTCATTTCTCTGGCTTGGCAGCCTTGTTCGGAACGTCTTCAAAATTCAATGTACCGTCCTTTAGCGCCTGGATTTCGTCTCGCGTGAGGAATCGACCGCCAGGACCACGAGGTCGACGCATGGCATGGCGATGCCGAGAGTGGTGAAGGTACGCTTTTCGTTGCTTGGGACCACCGAGCTTGGCATCGAGTTTCGCTCGTTGCTGTCGACGGATCATGATGCGATGATACTGCTTCGCGTTCACGTACACGGGCTCTTCATCTCCCGAAGCCTCTGTTCCGGTGGCCACGTGTGAATTCCCTTGAGATGTCATACGTTGTAGTAACGCTGGGTTCATCTACTTTCAAATGAGTATTTTATCCATGTATTGATAAGAACCAAGGACGTACCATGAGCTGCGGCATCATCATCATGGGGTTCGAGAAAAACTGTCGACGCTGCTCTTCCGTGAGCTGACCCATCTGACCGGCTTGTCCTTGCTGAGCTTGCTACAGTCCACGTATGAGTTCCACGTCATATTTATTCTACAATTAAAAAGCATACGAGTTGCTGCATGAACTGTTGCTGTTGCTGTTGATAGAGTGCAAGTTGCGACTGCAAGTCGTTGACATTGGTCGGTGCCGTCGCCTGGGACGTCGACGTGTCGTCGGAAGAAGCTTGTGGTTGGTTCTGCATCTGCAGTTGATCGGTCGACTCCATCTTGACGTTCTACTCGTCGAAGTACTCGTCACCTCGTAAGGTATCTCCTAGGTTGAAGCGTACTGGGCTCGAAAGGTAATCGTCCAAAAGTCGGCGCCAATTGGTCACGGCGTCGGCGTTTCTCGTTGGAGCGTTTTCGCGAATGAGAGGCCTTCCTGCTTTTGGTTGGCGCGCACTTGATAGACTAGAAGTTTGTATACAGAGGAGAGGATGTCGATTGGTGTAAATATTTAAATTTATAGCCAATGAGGTATGGGATACAGATAATAAAACAAGGGAAGGCCGGTAAGGATGGAGGCTATAGGTGTATTTGAGCGTGAGGACGAAGACCGAGTGTCCGTGACGTCCAGCAAGAGTGAGAATGAAGCGGATTGGAGAAATGAGGTGGAATATGGTACCAAGATTGTCCATGTTGGAGAGTATGAAGTGCAAGTGGTACAAATGGATGAGCTGCCAGTCGCTGCGTCTCTCTTCATGCTCGCAGAGATGAATGAAAACACAAGCGAGATCTCTGGAACGCGTCTGTGGTCTGGATCCTACTGTCTTGCAAGGGTATGCCGCGATTAATGTATTTAATATGGCTTTATAACCATTATTATCCTTCCTTTCTAGTACCTAGAAATGCATCAAGAAGTAGTCAAGGGGAAGAACACGCTAGAGTTAGGAGCTGGTACTGGTCTTTGCAGTATCATGTCGAAAAAATTGGGATCAAGCACGAGTATCGCGACGGATGGCGACGAAGAAGTGGTGGACCTCTTGCGTCAGAACATGAAGGCCAACGACGTCGACGTCCATGCCCACTCTTTATTCTGGGGTGATGCCACTGCCACTACATTCTTCTTAGACAAATTCCCTGCAGCCTATAAGACCACAAACATTATTCTTGCGGGAGATGTCTTGTACAAACAAGAGTTACTGCCACTCTTCTTCTCGACAGTCCGTGACGTCATGAAACAATCTGATGAATGCACACTACTACTGTGCCACATTCCACGAGCAGACGTATCGCATCAAAATGTACAAGACAAGATGACGGACGTTGGGCTCCATTTCGTAGAGCTAGACTTACCATCGATTCCTGCCAATTCCGTGAAACCAACGCCAGACGATAGAGAACTAGAGGAGTGTCCTGTAGAGGACATGTCACGAGCAAAGCTGTACAAGGCTACTCTTCAATAGATCGCACATTTGTCCATCTCTTCTATGCTGCTACACCTATCCACACCATGGTCTTTCGGTCGAAAAGGAGGATCGTCGACGGAGATTTATCTGCATCTTGTTCATAACTTTATTCGACTGCATTCCCACGCTGCTATTCGATGACAAGGACATGCCATCGATCATGCAGCCGTAGTCTTCCGCGGCCGTCAAGAAATCGTCCAGTGAGAATTCAAACTTGCGCAAATGCTGCATCACGCACCCCAAAGCTTTCCGCTTTCCTCGATCGCCTCCACCATAGATATTCATGATCCGTGCCATAGTTTGCTCCAAATCGTTCAGTTCTTTATGAAGTTCCGACAAGCTACCTTTCGCTTTCTCTCCGGCCGGATGAATCTGTGAGAACTGTCCATGTGACTCTGTTGAGCTCCTTTGACTTGTTGGCAATAATACATGCGTCGACTTTTGTTTGATCATCTTTATCTTCTTTCGGAATTCCTCTAGTAACTGGTTCGCCACCTCTGGGTAATGCAAACTCATCCTGTCGAGGCCAGTGCGACTGAGCACCAGCAAGTTGACATACGTCTTAGCTCGAATACTCGCAGCTCGCTTGGATCGCGTCAGCATAGCTATTTCGCCAAAGTAACTGCCTTCCTTGAGTCTTGAAACGACGACTTCTTTGCTCATATTCGCATTATATATAACTTCGGCAGTACCTCGTACGAGGAAGTACATGTGTCGTCCAGCTTGACCTTCCTTAAAGACATATTCATCTGGCGGGCAGAACTCGGGGTCTAAAATGCCCATGAGGTAGCTTACACAAGCATCGTCTTGGGAAGAAAAGAATGAAATTTTGCTGACTACATCTCGATTCAAATGCAAAACGAGTTGGCTGCGAAGGTTATTGGAAAGAGCCATTAGAATCGTTGCCTCCTGCTCATCATCTTTCCTTGCCAAGTAGTACTCATAGTACCGACGTAGTCGAGCTGCTAGAGGTTTAGACACATTCCTTTCACGCAAATATGCTTTTAGCCGATCCATTCGCTCTCGATTATCGTACCATGTCATGTAAACTTCATCAACGATGCTGGCAAGCGTACTGATAATGTAGGTAAAAGTTGACGCTCCGATGAGGACGCCACAGGTTACGTATAATACTTCTGCTGTGTTTCTCGGCGGAGTATCACCGTAACCAACTGTCGTCATGGTTGATACGGCCCATGAAATGCAGATAACATACTTGCCCACATTGGTTTCGTATTCTAAATGATCATCCAAGACGCTTACTTTATACACTTCGTGCGACAAGACGCTTGTGTAGTGATATCCACATGCGAGGAGATGCGCAATGAAGACTACGTTCATTGTTAGCCGAAGTAGTCTCCAGATAGTATGATGGGTATCTGCTACAGCCTGCATTCGGAGCATCGCTCGCGCAATCTTCAGTAACCTGGACAGCTTTATCAAACGTATAACACGCACAAATTGGAGTGTGCGAGCATCGGTAAGGTATGAATGAAAGATAGATGCTAAAGGCAGTGTGGAGACGAGGTCAATCCAGAACCAAAAGCGTAAGTAGGACATTGCAATTTTCTTCGAACTTGTGATCGTCAATTGGTCATTTCGATAATCCACGAGAGCTGTGCGAAAGGTTAGGACGATATCGATAGCAAAGGAAGCAATGACAACTTTCTCCATCAACTGAAGTCCCCACATCGTTTCCACTTCATCTTCGAGAAAAGTAACTTCGTATGGCACTTCAACGACCGAGTAAATGAGTAGAAGGCCAACGTAGAAATCCCATCGGCCCTTCCAGACATTTCCAGGTAGAATGGGCTGAAGGAGGTTGCGTCGAGCCCATTGAATGGCTCCACCTTTAGGCTTTTGAGCCAAGATCTCGATCATTTTATTCTTCTCCGTGACCGAGTTGAAAACGGAGACGCCCATGGAAATTTCGAGTGACATGCGCTCGAGGACGTAAATTGGCAACGTACGATAGGAGCACAATGCACCATCAAGCAGAACGGAAAGTGTAGGATATACATTTTCAATGCCGACGACGTCTGAAACAGGGTCATTTACACGTGAATCAAGGAAAACATGGTACCGAGCAAGTGTTTGCTGGTACACACGCTCGTATAATGCATTGCGTTCGATATGGTAATTTTGCAGTGACTGCTCTGCATCTGGAAACTCTTCAATTAGTTTATCAAAGTCTTCCTTGGGCAACGTGTACAAGTCACATGTGTCTTTCGCGACATATGAGCTCGTATGGAGCGTATAGTTGAGCAATGAAGATTCCCCAAAGATACTACGCTCTGTCAGTATTTCCATGACAATGATCCATCCACCATTTTCTGCCGTACGTTTCACTTCTACGAGTCCTTTATTTAAAATAAACATCTCTGTACCGATGCTACCTTCTCTCGCAAGTTCATCACCTGCAATAGCAATCAATGGTTTGATGTACATTGCCATATCCATGACAAATTCATGATTGAGTCGTTGAAATGCAGGTATCCGAAAAAAAGTATGCTCGTACGTCTGATGCAACACTTCTCCTCGTAGCGATAGCGAGAACTCACATAACAGTTCTCGTTCATCAAATGCACTAGTCTTGGCAATGTAGTGTCGAAAGTAACGCATGATACTTCTCTTTAATGTCTTTGGAATCGCTTTCCGCTTAATAAATTGCTGTACTTCCGCTAGTTTCCGTGTCCGAATCGTCTCCTCTCGGTTCCAGTTCTCCAAAATCTTCGTAATGCTGCCAATAACCAGTCCGAAGCCACCTGTACCTACAATCTCCGCGACAATCGAATAGATTCGTTCCTCCGTATTAGTTGCAACGATATCACCAAAACCGACGCCTGTGATGGTCACAATGACCCAATAGAAGCTATAGATATATCTAGTACTCGAACCGGAGTCGACAATGTTTGCTTGTTGAATCCAGGATGTAGGTGCATCGGCTTCAAGCTCAGCATTTCCAATCCAATGCCAGAAGCAAGCAAGGACATGGGCGACGAGTAGCACTTGGAAGATCAGTTGTGTCATCCGTACAACGACGACATCCAGATCCAGTAGATCTTCGAACTTCATGACGAATTCTCGAAGTTTTAGGAGTCGACCGAGCTTGGCTACTTTGAGCAAGCGCATAGCTCGAGCAAGTTTCAACGATGTGACGGATTGATTGTGGGCAGTCGGGACAGCGAGGATGATCGGAGTTGGTAAGAGCGAGATAACATCGAAAAAGAACCACTTGGTTAAGTATCGTTTCGCAATTTTCCATCGGTCAACTACCAAGACTTCATCATCACTAGCGTAATACCCGACGAAGAAATTTTGAATGATATCGAAGACGAAGAGTATGTCTGCAAAGTTGGAAAGCCTAGTCGTTGTAAGGTTAAGATCGAGCTCTGGGAAGCCGACTTCCAATGGCACCATGATAGCACTATAGAGCACGACGATCATGATGAGCAAGTCCCATGACAACTTTCCATTGTGCCGGGGATCAAGAACTGAAAAAAATAAAATCCTTCGCTGTTTCGTGTAGAATTTGCTCCAACGTAACTTCATCCGGTCTAGTAGACCTTGATCTTCAGCTAATACACATACAGACGATCGTTGCTGTTGAAATGAATGCCGTCGTCCATCGCTTCGGGCAGAAGTCGTTCGTGCGTCTGGTTTGGGAGGTGACGAATCCTCTTCTAGTATAGCGCTACTTCGGAGAGGGTTGCTTCGTGGGCCATTAGTATCGCCAGGACGGATTTGGTTCTTCTTGGTCATCGACATCGGACGATAGAGCCGATGTGAAGATCAAGATGTCGTGATAAGCAAAGTAGAAAGACTTGTGGTCCCTTCAATGCGTTTCTCTCTTTTGATTTTATTCATGTCTGGATTGAAACGACTTCTTCCGTGCAAGATAAAATTAGTTTGTGTAGCAAGAAAGTCATGTCCATGGTTTCGACTCGTAAATGAATATCAAATCAGACAGAAGACGCCATCAAAAGAAAAAAATAATTTGTTCCATGCTTCATTGACGGTTAGAGTCGTCGGTAGCGATGGATCACAAGCTCAGCGGTCATTTCTACTAAATTTGGATCGGCCGTGGCTTGGAAGTTTCATTCGACTCGGTGCTGGCGGCACAGGTGGGACGGCAGCATTTTCAGCATACGACTGCACCTTACTTTCGTACCCAGTCCAGACTTGACAAGCTAGTCCGACTTGTTCACGAATGGCATCCGTTTGCTAGGAGCAAGATGAGGACTTAACAGAGTGACTAGACGCTAGCAAGCTACCTCAAGCTGATAGTTAATATCCTTCACAACTTCGCCCAATCGAAATAAGGAGCCGTTGATGCGTTGGAGGAGAACCTGTTGGCACATTCGTCATCAAGGATGCGTTGCATATGAAGGATGAAGGTATACCTTGTGCTTCTCTTCATGTGGATCTACCGCGAACGTTAGAAGATATGCGATGCGTAAAGACAGGTAGACGTACTCTGCATCTTGGAGCTGGTCGATGATTTCGACTGGTAGCGTGTGATTTACTGGCGATGATTGGTTGAATTTACACCCGCTGACGCACGTTGATTGGTGGCGGCGTGTCCCAGTCTCGCGTATCTTGTGAAACGGCCGTCCCTCTCTTCCGACCCGATCCGGGCTATGCCACTACTGCCCTTTCAATCTGGCAGGTACTGCTTCCCGTATGTGAAGAGACGCTGCAGGAAAACGTTTTTCGCATCCCAAAATCATAGCGCTGCCGTCTACCAGCAAGCAAGCAGCTGAGGGGATCAGATGAAGCGGTACTACGGGACAAAAAATGTGCGGCGCGGCCATCCTCATATGGGTTCAATCGCTTCGTGCAACTTTCGACGTTTTCGCCCGGAAGATTCGCGCACGGGTAGAGAAAAGAAGTTCAAGGCGGCGCTTGGCGCAGCCTGACTTGCTTGGTGCGAAGAGTGGCTATATCACTCCCTCTACTTACGTGTCTCTTCGATACCGCAACTTTGATGTTCGAGAGCCAAAGGCAGGAAGGAAGGAGTGAAGGAAACACAGAGGCGGATGTCGCGCAAAGAGGATGTGCCTGCACTTGACGGCAAAACGCACGAAGTGACAGAAACGCCAGTAGAAAAAAAGTGTTCAGCAATGGGCGGCGTGTTGTAGAGCAATTGAAAGAGGGAGGCAGTTGCTGCGGGAAGTCCCAGTCTCACACGCATGGCGCTTCTAAGGGAAATTAAACCTCGGATCACGCGAAAAAAACCTTCAACCAGTAAAAAAGCCACATAAAACCGCTTTTTCCATTTTTCTATGAAATCAACTGGTTCCATTTTTACGAGCTAAAAAAGTATCTTGCGCAAGGTGCTGCACACCACCTTGTCCAGCTCGCCTCTACATTTCCGTCATCTCCTCGCCTTGCAACCGAGACAACGAGCCGTTGATACTTGCTCTATCAACCCTTGAAATGGAACCAGTATTTCCTTCCACATTCGAATTAAACCGCTGAAGACTGCGTGCCGGAGACGAGACGAGCGTAGCGTTTTCATTCGCGCATTTCATTGGCAAATATCCGTCGTGGCGGCACGGCATTGGATAAAAAACGGACACACAAAGAAAGAGCTTCAATCAAAAGCACGTTTGCTTTTCATTTTCCTTTTTGCGGTCGCCAACGCACCCATAAACCCACGGTTCTTCGGCCTTCCTTCGCCAAAGTCAACATCGAGGAAATGGACTCGGACATGAATCTGCGCGTGCCATCCACGCCGTCGGCGTACGCTTCCCTCGCCGGCCACTCGGGAAATACGGCTCTCTCCGCCGCCCTCTCGCCACGCGATCCGTCAGCCAAAATCGCGACGAATCACCCATCGATGCTCTCCTCCTCGACGTCGCACATGGTGACGCGCTACAATGGACATGCGCCGGCTGCGAACACGACCCGTCGTGCGCCACCGAGCCCCACGCCGACCCCGACGGATGCCCCGGTGAAAGCCAACACTGGACGATGGACGGAAGCCGAACATAAGCTCTTCCTTCAGGGTCTCGAAACGTTCCCGTACCGAGCATGGAAGAAGATTGCGACCCTCATCAAGACTCGAACCGTCGTGCAGATCCGTACCCACGCCCAAAAGTATTATCAAAAGCTCGAGAAGGAACAGGCCCGTTTGCGTGAACGACAAGAACAAGGCGGCGAGACCGAGTCAGACGTGTCCTCGCTTCCCCGTAAGAAGCACATGATGCGCAAGCGGAAGACTCCAACGGATGCGGAATCCGAGAACCCATATGCCAAGCGTGTTACGGCGAAGCGATCCACGCGCAAGTCTGGCATGGAAATCCCTGAATCTGCTCGTTCGAGCAACTTCCCGCGACCGTACAATCCGATTGAACCCGTGCCAGAGAGCATGGTGCTCGACTTTGAGGAAAAGCCGCTGCTAGACTACCCGTTGCCGATGGATGACAGTGTCGACCACTCCCTCCAAGGCATCGACAGCGAAGAGCTTCTTCAACTTACGGACGAAGATACGCTCGACTGGTTGTCGTCTTCAACCCCTATCAGCTCTGCGAACATGAAGCCGGAGAAGATGGATGTGGAACCCACGCCTCTTGAACTCCCCATGCAAGCAAACATGGCCATGTCCTTTGGCTCGTGCGCCCCTCTGTGCGACTCTCCCGTGTCCCCGTCGCTTACGACCGACTTTGGCTCGACGTTTGTCGACTGTTTCGAGCCGACGTCTGAGAATGAGCTGGATACGGCGGCTTTGTTGAACAACGCTGATTACGGCGCCGACTTTGTGCTGAACGAAGACGACGACTTTGTGTTGGATCCGGAAAAGTTCCTGTCGAGCTACTTGAGCCCGACGGCGAGCACGCCATGCTAGGCTGCTGGTCGCTTTTCCAAAGCCTTTGGCTCCAACACCTCACGAAAAAACCTAGAAAAAAAAGGAGAGAGGTAATCTTTCACGACCGGTGGACGGTCGCTAGTGAGACGAAAGGTTGAGCTCGATGTGGATGACCATTTCCCATCGGCTACACTAGAGGATACCGGCGCCTCGACCCCTTCGATGTCCTTGATCGTATCTCTGCCGATTCCAACTTTAAATTTAGACTTTCATTTTTGCATATCCCGACCCGCCCCCGCCGATGGCTCCATCCCCCTCGTGACGTGCTCGAGCCTCGACCTATACACCTGGCTTGGCGTCCTCCCCCGGACGTGAAAGCTCCTCTCTCCGAAATGCCCCCTCCGCCAGTTCCAAGACCATAAATAAACAGCCTTACAATTTATCAACTAGACGTGTATTCTCTTAAGCTTTTACTTGGTACACTAGTACGGACTCATCTGGATACACTACGGCTACTTTCGCCGGCCCATCGACAGTCTCGACCATACGTCGCAGCTCTCTCGGACCAGGATAGCTGTCATATCCGTTGAAAACGAAGACTGTGAACGCTCGAGCCCATCGCTTGACCTTTCGCTTCCTGCTCTTGCCTTGAACATCGTCATAGATGGTTTGTGTCTGCAACGCTTCTACGTCCATCACGACCGCATCATGCAGTACGTCGGATCTCTTCGGATGGAGCTGATGGCTCTTGAACCAATCGTACGCGACAATCCTCGCTGTCGACTCTCGTCCATCACTGACGGAAGCACGTAGCTCTTCTGCTGTTACAATGCGATCTGATCCGAGTATACAGACTGCAAGCGCTCTTCGACGCATGAGATAGAGAGCTTCTTCGAGGTATAAAGATTGGTTCTTGTAGCTCCCAGTCTGCAGCGATTTCGTGGCTGCCTTCGAGTCGTGCGTACCCATGCGGAAGAGCAGCTTCCCTCGTTGCAGCGTAAGATGCACGAGCCCCGTGTCGAGGTCGTACTCGCCAATGGACGCATTTTTCCATGTATCAGGTAGATGCATACTACGAATAAACAAGTGACAAATCTTGGAAAGCTTCCATTCTCTCATTCGATATCTACACAGTCGATGCACGTCCACCATGCTTGGTCGGTGGAGGCGTCACTTTGATCAATCGCTCTTTCAATTCCTTCGATCCGGCCTTTACCCACTCATCTTCATCCACCGAGCATCCTTTATAATGCACTCGAATATACTCGCCATCGACTGCTGCAACTTTGCCCTGTATCATGTACTTTAAGCAGGATGGAAAGAAAGATAAATGGACGATAGACATGTACTTGAGTGTCTTCAAAATGCAGCGTCGAATTCTTCTGAAGTAAATCTCGGCGTTTGACTTTTTCTTTCGGAATCGACCGCGGCGGATCCGTCGACAAGATCTTACTTTTCTTTGGCGAAGGAAGGACACTTGATGGGTTCTTCAGACTAGCATTACTCGATGTCCGTCGCCTCCTACGTCCACTCTTTGGTGTGGCGTTAGGACTTGACAACGTGCTCCCGCCGCCACATCGATGACATAGCAATGACTCTGGCAGCTCTCCCTACGTCTTCGACGGTCATACAAAGCAATGAAAGAGAAAGAAAAGATAAAGTTACGGTTCGGTGGACGAGCTCTGGATAGATACATCGTAGATGCAGCCAGATCTGGCAACTGGAGCATTCGAACCACTCTTCCTACAGCATACGATATCAATACGCAAGACAGGAGAAGATGTAGATCGGAGATTACATCAACGTCTCCTTCGGATTCATCACTGCACACTGCTTTGCCACATCTGCAAGCAAATAGCCACGGGTCTTCTCCTAGTACATTCTTATTCTGTTCCTCATCTTCAAAGAGCTTTGGTAAGAAGGTATCCATGTCGATGCGGACACTATCCGGAGAGCATTTACACACTTTTGCTTTCAATCCGTGTGAAATCCATCGCATCGTCGCAAAATTCACGGCTTCAGCAATGTTAAAGCCTAGATTAAAGCCTTGATGGTAGGTCGATGGGAACGTAATGACAAATTCTCCTTCCTTTTGATATGCTTTGTAGTACGGAATGTCGAATTCATCCAGACGAGAAGGAGAGATGAGAGAGGTTTTGTGGCGCATGAACTGTTGACAAGCATGATGTTTCTCTGGAAACATGGCTTGTGCAGCACGCTCTAGTTGAGATGCAGCGGATGGTGGGATGCCGTACCAGAACTTGGAAGCGCCGTGGTGGATGTAGTTGATGCTGTAGAGGTTCATGTCCTCCGTGTGGAACGCGAACATGGCTCGCCACATGCCAAAGTAGAGCATGGAACGTGTGATGCCGGGAAGATCGATGCGACTGAGGATCGTCTCCAGGTGGTTTAAATTCCATGAACACGCTTCTGCATCTCCAAACAGCGATGCCTACCTCCCATTCGATTTACAACTAGCTCTATGAAATGGGGTAGAAGTGAACTTACGGTGATGTCGGCTCCGTAGACGGGAGCTTCCATCGTCGGTCTTAGACCTTTCCAGAACTGTCGCTCGATCGCATCAATATCGTCCTCTACATATCTCTTTTTAATCTTCTATGCATGTATATATGGAGATTGGAATGTACCAGTAGGTGCGTTCTCTCCTCCGAGTTGTTGTGTGAGTTTGTAGAACTCTGGTGCTGACATGGACTTGCGTTCCACTAGATCGACATTGAAAATGCCTTTTTTACCAGCTACATGCTGACTCACAGGTCTCGAGACGCCACACTCTAGTGTCTCGAGGTCGTATGATCGAATGAACCATCCTTGTGGCGGCACAATCTATCCGAAAGCGTTAGAAAAAGGGTCACTATCATCCTACCAAGTGTCTACGAACCTTGCAAATGCCAATATGCGCACATTGTGGCTCGACAACGGTTCGAATATATTGTGCAAAGGACGAGAACTCTGTTTTAGTCGGGTGAAACACCGGACACCACTCCATTTCGTCGTCTTCCATAGCTATACACTGGAATGCAATCGCGTTTTGGATCCTAGTGTCACAATGTAAATGCCAATATCAGTAAAGTGTATATCTATCTAATCTAGACACACTACTCGACTACTTTTGAACAATAGACAGTCGTAGATAAGACCTGTCGGGACGTATAGAAGGAGAGAAGCGAAGCGTCCGACCTTAGTTACTGTCAATTTCGTTTCTTTGCGTGGTGGTTTTCTTCGATCAAGTACGATACGACTTGAAGTTTATCCATTATTTCTTTTCTTTTGACTGGATTAAAGTATGCGATCAACTAGTGATTTATTTTTTGTTTCTTTATCTTTATTGATGCAAAACTTAGGCTGTCATGGCAGTTGGAGCGACGACTTGGATCGGATACGTCACGTTCATGAACATGTACGTTTCATCTTGTAAAGTTAAGCGTAGGTGATTCAAGTCGTACATGCCAGACTGGAAGAAACAAGCGTGGACTTGGAATGAGATGTGATCTCGAGGTGCTAGCTCCGTAATATGTTTCTTCGTCGGTCCGACCCATATAAACGACGGTGTGACTTTAGGCATTGCTTTTGGAGGTAGCATCTCGACTGTCAAATCGACTGGAGATGAAGACAGTGGACTTGTGTTGGCGATTGTAACGACTACATGAGCTTGTGCCACGGACGTCGTATCCATTTCGATACATGGTTCATAGTGGAGAGATACAGCTACCGGACACTCGTCACGTATGTATACGAACGGAAGGTTCGATTGACCATGCACCCAACTGCCATCAGCCGCCTGCGCCGTCCACATCAGGCTCAAGTGCGCGTCCAAGTCGGTCATGGACATCAATGCCTCGGAGCTCATAGGTTGCGGATATTCCTCCTGGACAGTCGGCTGCATTGCCTTGTTATCTCGACGCACGCTTTGGATAGATCGCATGCCTCCAACAGACGACTGCGGCTGGTGCTCAAGTAGTTTCGTTGCAATATCCAGACGTAGAAATTGATGCCATGGATACATCCGTTGCTCGTCTTCCGAGAGTGAAATCCAACTCTCTTGATGCTCCTTGGAGCGTAGAATGAAATACAAGGTACTAGCTTCCCAGCTATCTAGATAAATCGCACTCTTGGCATCATCTACATGCGTTCCGAAGCGTTCAAGTGTCCATTGACGACTCACCCAAAGCACTTGATCTAGTTGCAATGCAGACGCATACTCCTTTCGATTTACCACGTGCAAGGCAAAGAGGTATTCTCCAGCTTGACAACGTGATGGTCGAATCGAGTAGCTTATATCCATGGAAGGAGAGACAAGGATGTCATACTTGAGACGTACGTGTCGATATACTTTTCCATACACATCGGTGTATCGAAAGACCATCCGGATAGGATACTCTCCAGCTTGTGGTTTCAAATACAACCTCACTTGCTTCCGATCCCCTGGAGCCAACTGAACGTTTCTTAAATCTACTACTTGTCCGTTGCTGCCAATGTACCCGACTTGTTCCTCATCAACGTACACTGCTGCCTTAACGTTCCCATCGACACATAGCTCTAGACCTGATAAAAGTGTCTTGCCACCATTCGAGAGCTCGACTTGGGTCTCGAACACTTCTCCTTCCATCAATATTTGTGGCTCCATCTCGAGAGAAACACCGAGCCATGGCATGTCGCCCACGATTCTCGCCATCAGCTTTGGATTCTCGGCTCGAGCACGAGACTCTTTATGCGCGCGTGTGTCCTGCAGGAGTGGGCCAGGGATGTCAAACAAGTGTTCGCCTACGACGTCTCCATCGCAGATGCTCCATGACACACCTTCTAGCTTGAGTAATCCACTTGCTCGTGGCAAAATGGACAACTGGACGCGCTCTTCACTGCATGGAGGCAGGAGCAGATCGACTTGTTGCACTTGAATCACGTCGGACGATAGTTCCTCTAGTCGAGTACCGTCAAAGTGACCGATTAGCTGCATCTCTTGCACCTGCACGGCACACATGAGTGCATTTTTCACGACAAACTCGACGTAGATAGCTTCGTCGACGGCATATTCCGGCGGCTGATGTGCTTTTATACTCCTTAATCGCGTTTTTAATAGAGGAGGCGTCTCTAGCCACTTGTTACCACTACTTGATTCTCTACTATGTGCATACTTGTCTACTTCATTCTGTCTTTCAAAGACACGCATCATCTCACGCCATTCTTCATCCAAGTCGACTCCTTCATTCGTCTTGGAAGCGTTCCGGACAGCATAGACAAATGTCGATTGATCATCTAGCTCTGGCATGTCCATATCCTTTACTAACAATCTCTTTCGTCCACTTCGAATCGTACTAGATAACGCCGGTCCCGTACTAAAACTCTGAATTGAATCATGCGATTCAACGAGAAAGTCTTTTACAAGTGCTCCAAACTCTTGTAAGAGTATTTCTTGATGGCTAGCAGAGTTCCGACCGGATGTTAAGAGACTTAGGAACAAGGAGATGGGCACGAGCGGATCACTTAGACGCTGTGCTTTACTCACAAGCGTCGAATGGATGTGGTCTTCAATGAGAATCCAACCACTTGAGTAGTATACTGAACGTGCAATTGCATAGCAGCGAGCTCCATGCGCTTGCAGACCTAGTGACAGGTAGATGTATCCTGCTAAAACCAGACGAAAGCCAGCTTTCCGGAACTTGGGAATGCGTGCTTGCAGGTCGCAATAGGCAGCTCGTTCCGTTAATACTGCGCAGCAGATGCCTTGTTCTGCTGTAGAGCCACGCATGAGTGCTGCTGATGCGTTGTCCATGTAGTCTGTGAGCAGACCAGAGTGAGATAGCTTATGGAACACTTCTCCAGCTAAGAGACTGGAGCGAACAGTGTGTCGAGGAGGTGCGTTGGCTTTCTGATAGGCGTTAATAGCAGCGTCAAGGGAGTGAGTCATTTGCATGGGAGAGCCACGGAGCTGGAGGAGACAGAGAGCAATCATGTGGTTCGTGTCAGCAAAGTGGAGGAGAGACTTGTCTGCCTTGTAGTCCTCTCGCACGAGTCTATACGTCTGCAATGCCAAGTCATAGTCATGTAGAGAGAACGCAATGTCTGCTAAGAGACGTGTCTGGGCTTCAATCGTGTCGTAGCGATAGGTCGTTGTCTTTCCTTGATCCGACCCGCTGGTCATCGTGTCTCGAGGCTTTCGCCACCAGGATTTAAAGACATTCTTCACTCCTTTCTTCGTAGCAGACACGACATCGTTCAATTGATGCAGTCGTGTTTCTAAATAGGGTAGAACGATACGTAACGAGATGTTTGTACTCAATTTCTCTAATGCCTGTAGATCTTGTGACGACAGGAGACCACCGGCATGGTCGGTTCGTACCTCGTACTGTGGTTCGCTAAAGAAACGAATGGTTGGACGTGGAGAAGAGAACGAGTACCATAGTCCAGAGTTATTCGCCGTCGCTTCTTCTGGAGGTAAAGAGTTGATTGATAGGACGGTAGAAGAGGATGGATCGAGCTCGAGGTCTTGTAGAATCTGCCATCCGTCTATCTCTGTACCTCTTGTTTCGCCAACGTCATGCACGACGATATAGTACTTGGGGATGTTCGGGTCATATAGACCTTGGCCAAATGCGGGAGGAAGGTTGTGAGGACTATTAAGCTCGCTGAGAGCATACCGAGGATTGCTTTCGGTAGATGCGACAGCGATTACGATTGCTGCTGGTTGATCCATCATGGAGTATTCTTCACAACGGAAGCTTGCGAGTAGTGTCCGTCTAAATTCGGCATACCATGGTAAGACAGCATCACTGGATGCATCCTGTGCATCTAGTGCGTGAAGTAGATTCGGCACATCATCGACGGATTTGACGGACGGTAGATTCAGATCGACTGCTTTATGAGGTTGTAATTTGGCTATCGATTCACTTAGTAGCTTTGTTGCATCTTGTGGAGAAGGTGTGGCGAATTGCGATGAAGGGATGAAGCGGATTTGAAAGTCTTCCTGATGGAGCTGCTGGGAGACGGATCGTATAGTCACGTTGGCTTCCGAAATGTTGGCGTAGGCGTTTAATAAATCGGCAAAACCGAGGGTATTCTTATGTGCGATTCGTTCCACCTCGGGACTTGCACACGTGAGTACCACCGGCGCATAGCTGGAAGGCATCCACCGCTCCATCTTCCTCTTCCTCGTGTAGGATCAAGTAGGTAGTGTCCGTAATGATCGCTCTGAGTAAACTACTTGCTTTTTTTATAATATGGTCATAAAACATGCGTCTATTTCGATGATTTAATTGAACAGAAAGACTTCAATAAAGTATGGTCGACCCGTCTCAGATGTGGTGAATGAAGAGCGAGAGTGCGATGGACAGCCAAGTTTCCATAGCAATCTAAGCGCGAATATACTCGACTATAGGTGATATGGTAGTGCTCCCTTCTTATATGTACATATAAACGGTTCCCAAAGTTGTAAATTGCGAAAGATTGATATGCAACTGTTGATTTATTAGGTTGAGGAGATACTCATTGACCTCACGACGCTTGCTTCTTCCTGTATACCTGGAAGTTCGCTTGTCACTAGTACATACATGTAGTAGCATTTTTGTTCCTTTGCTATCCTTCTGGCCTCGTCTATAGCTTGTATTTGTCGCGATATACAACATTACTTGGGCTTATTGAAACGATGTGGATGCATTACTATAGTAGCGTTTCTTGATCCGGATTAAAAATCCAGCAGTGTCCTCCTCTTCAAACAAAAACAAAAGCATTGCAGACCTACTGTGCTAATCATACCTTCGCATTCAGATGAACCAAAGACTTTTCATTTTGAAACTTGTATGCTTTCAATCAAGTTCTTGCTATCATCACAGTTGAGCTGTGATTATCAGGATCCGTAGGAAGTATCACAATCCAAAAGAGTTTTCATTACATTTAAATATACGCTAAAAGATAATGAATAGGCCAGAAAAGAAAAGAATTTGGCGTACGTGAAGTTCGTGTTCGGGATCCTCGACTAAGGTAATACAACTTAGACCGCAACTGCATCCTTTGTCGGTGCAATGAAATCCGCAAAACTATGGCTTGCAAAAGCTTGAACATCTCTAGGTTCAAGCAACTTTGTCTATGCTGCCTTGTTAGACTTCGGATCACGACAGCTACCAGGGATAGTTGATCAGATACTTGAATACAGTTATATCTGATAGATTTTTGCTTTAAGCATGTCATGTAGCTCCACCAGCGCAAGAAAGTCTGGCACAAACAAACACTTCTCGTGTTTTTCGCATGGCTCTTAGCAATTTTCATCACTGACTAAAGGAGCGGAATCATTTTCCATAAAATCTTTGCGAGATATCAGGTTGAAGTTCCGGAAACGAATATGGGTTCTACTTGAAGCAAAGCTATCCAAAACGGTCGAAGGATAAAGATGGGGAGGAGTGATGCCATCCAAAGCTGTGTAAAAGACAGCTATCCTGTTGCCATTTGGAATTTATCAAATATGATGGACTTGGCGCAGTGGAATTACAGGCATGAAAGTCCACGAAAGGTTTAAATTGTTGGTTGTTTCTTATGTATTAAGCGTTGTTGATAATGAGATAGCATGATCCATGATACGCGTGCAACAGCTTGTCTTGTAGAGGCGTAGATTCCATCCAATTCTATTCTGCTCAAGCAAAGATTGAGTGGTAATCGACAAAATTTTACCACTATATTGATAAATATTGCGTTTAATGTTTGGTATCGATTCCATGGCGGCATGCTTCCGGACCTTTTCTATCCGCATGAGTCGAACGAACGCGTAGGTTCCATCAGACTGATTGACCATTTCTTATGGAGCTAAATGCCTGAAGAGATACGGAAGGTTGCCAGGCTACCACCTGCCAATCATAGATTGCTTCCGATAGCAATATGAACATGAAATGGTTCTTGAATGGCTCTAACTTGCTGCATCGGAGATGATCTTAATCAGCATCGATGCCATGAATTAACTGCAGTGAATCATTTCAATTATATCTTCGTTCAAGATTTACCGCAAGTCATTCCTTCATCTGTTGAAAATTCACACACAGACCAACGTCCGATCGAAACATATCTGAAAGATGTAGCAAAAGACGATCGTGGCATTCGTCACACGGTCAACACAAGGGATCGCAAAAACAGTAGACACGTAAATATACAAACAAGAGGGCTAAATCGCTCCAGGCTGAACTTTGCGCACGAAGCGAGTAACTACATTCGCAAGACCAATGTGCCTAACAACATATAAAACGCAGCGCAGACCCAAATTTTCAGTGGAGTATATGCATATGTGTCGAGGATGATCATGATGAGAATGAAAATGTTGAAGTTCGTAGAAACAATCCAGAAAGGAATGACGACCGCATTTTCGAGTTAAGCAAGTATCTCCCACCTCGGCAAATCCTACAGCACCTTCCGTTCAAGCTATCCGAAACAAGTCCAAGCCAAGTAAACATACCTGCTTACGTAGCATGCTTGCTCCACTTCCTCTACAAATCCTACGAATATCTCATTTAAAGTATGGAAGAAATTGACGGTGACAAAGTATGGACGCTTCTGCCTACCAATTTTCTATCAAAATCAGAGTCTACGAGAAATAAACAAGCGCAATGAGTAGCCGAATGAAGACGCCGGATAATGTGAGCGTCGAGCTTAACAAGAATGTGAGCTGGATGGACGCGCGAGGGTTCTGGACCTTTTACGCGCTGCTCCTCGGCCTGCTCTACCTGACGATGCCTGTCATCCTCCCGCCGTCGCACACGATGACCGGTGTCAACGTCGTCCATGGCGTCGTACGTTCAGTTTTCTTATATGGTATAAGAATAGTACACGAACTTGTTATGTAGGTGACGTTCATTATCATGCACTGGGTGAAGGGTTCTCCGGACATGGGAGACTATCAGGAGCTGACGTTCTACGAGCAGATTGAGCAGGGCCATCCATGGACTGGCACGAAGAAATTCCTCATGGTCGTCCCGACGGTCCTCTTCCTCATGGCTTCCGTCCAGACGGATTACGACGCGACGCACTTGTGCATCAACTTCCCCATTTGGCTTACGCTGATTCTTGCGAAATTGCCGGCTCTCGATCGTGTTCGTATTTTCGGCATTAACTCGACCGTCGGCATTGACCAAGCGATTCATGAGCCAAAGCGCCAGTAATTCGTTGAATCCCATCTACTTTCGTACGCAAGACGATTGGATTGCTTTGAAATAAACGTCTTTTATATCCATTTCGACTTGTAATGAGCGAGAGAGAAAGAAAAAAAAGAAGTCAAATACGAATTATTACGATGTTCCGATCCTTTGGCGTCTCGTTCTCCTCCACACGTCCATCTGCAGTCCAAATCGAATGCTCAGCTCAACAGCATCCGCTCTTCGACTTGGTCGTCGACGGTGGTTTAATTGGGAAAGTCTCTTTCTCCGCTTGCGGTGGATCCTTTGGCAGTTTCTTCGCGATCGCGACGAACAGATCCTGGACGTTCACAGCCGTCTTGGCTGAGGTTTCCATGTGCAAAATACCATTGTCTTCAGCGTACTGATGGGCTTCTTCAAAGTCGACCTTGCGCCGGTCTTCCAAGTCCGCTTTATTCCCTGCCAGAGCGATGACAACGTTCGGATCACCTCGACGCTGTAATTCCTTGACCCACGATTTCGCGCCCGTGAACGAATCCTGCAATCGGAATTAGGTAAGGAAGATAGGGAGAAGGTGAGAGCTAGATACCTTGTTCGTGACGTCGTATACGACGACAGCAGCGGCTGCACCACGATAATACATGGGCGCGAGACTCCGGTATCGTTCTATTCAGCCAATTTCATGAGTATCCTGACCAGCGATAAAGATAGGAGGCATGGTACCTTGTCCAGCGGTATCCCAGATCTCGAATTTGACCGTAAGACTGTCTTCGAGATTGACTGTCTGGGTCAAGAACGCAGCTACTCGTACGTATCTCGCGTTAGATATGATTTATTCTGTATAGACGAGTAGGAGCAAGGGGGATCATTGCTATCTACTGTACCGCCAATCGTCGGTTCTTGGAACTCGTAAAATTCATCTCGTACGAAGCGTACGACGAGGCAGGACTTGCCGACGGCCGTGTCGCCAAGGAGCACGAGTTTGAAATGACATGTCTTGCGTTGCGCCATTCTTGTCGATTCAAAGGTCAACGATGCAAATAAACTCGAGCAATCGAGCCGACTAGAGAGATACTGTGTACGTAAAGGGGGCAGCTGCCAGGACACGACGTCGCGGCAGAGTTCAGATAAAATGTACTCGTGTCTTCTCTCCGGATCGATGTGGGCAGGAACCCAGTAATTCATCCAATCACGAGACAGATAAGGGGGAAATAAGAAACACTGTGAAAGGTTGGAAGCGGATGCGAACGGAAAAAAAGACGATTTAAAGCACCTACTCTTTCCTACGGAATCGGCTTGACCTAGAAAGAGAAAGTTAGATCAAGGATGGAGGGTGGAGCATATGTGGAATGTACCTTGAAGTGCAATGTGATCATCGAAAGGACAATGCATTTCAAGTCTTGCACGACATAATAGAAAACACGAAGTCCTTCCGGGTCTTTGCTTTGCTGGACGTCGAGGAGAGAGCCGATTTTCGCACACTAGTCTTATAATGAGTACTGGGATGTACATGGGAGAATAGTATAAGCTTACAGTGAAGGAAATATGCTTGCCATCTACAATGATTTCCAGCTCTTGCTTGCCAACTCGATCCGGTTCAGGCCATTCCGAGTCATCCTCTCTATACAGCGATTGGTATCAACATTGCATTCAGTAGATATCGTCGCGTATAGGATCGTACTCGATGATTTCGCTGTCTCGAATGATACGCTTGAGCTCTTCGATGACCGACTCGGTCACTGTCACTATATTTCATCTTATGATTAATAAATACATTTCGCAGATTCCTTGCATGAACTACAAACCTTGTTTCCGGATGAGATGGTCATTCTTGTAATTAGAGTTGTTCGAATAGCGCAAGGTCCCGTCCGCTTTTACTTCGAATTCCATGAACTCATGACCGAACTTTCCCTTGTGACCCACACTATATCAACAATAGTACGTTAGCTACATGTAGACACCTTTATAAAGTTGAGAAAAGCAATGACGTACTAGTAGCGGAGGTAGAAGTCGCTATCTCTGGCCATCTTCGCTACCAGCAAACGACGCAAAAGTGTGTGAAAGAGTTTTATCCAATTGCTGTCTCGATTGTATAGACCATGCGATCGGATTGGCTTAAAATAGGAGACAACAACTTGACAAAAGAGCTCGAGCTGGCCCATTTCTTGCCTGGATCATCAGCTTCCGGTGCCGAGTACGTGCTTCTGGGGCTATTAAGGACGATCGTAGCATGCCGAAAGAAGACAAAGATGCTGTACAAACGCCTACGAAAAGACGGAGGACGAATAGTACTAGAAAGACAGCAGGAGCGTCGAAAACCCACGCCACTCGCCGTGATTTGACCTCGTTTGATATTGAAGAGAAGGAAAGCGGACCCCCAGGTAGATGATATAGCTTGATTTGATCTTGAAGCATATTTTAAATTAAATACACTATGCTCGGCAATTGTGCAGGCGGTTTGACGACGCCAACCAAGCATGGAAAGAGTGCTTCCAGAGTCCAAGACACGGACTTTGCTGATTTAATGCGGTCGTCTGGCATGGAAAAAATGGCAAGTGCAACTGGTATAATGCCTGAACCTACAGTGGGGACTTCATCTCAGACCAATACCTTGGCAACGCCATCCTCCGCAGTGAAGACAGAAACCAAAGCGCCTGCACCTGCAGCCACGACACCGAGTCAATGGACACCTGCCTCTGTCGCCTCACCGTACGTACCACATATTCATATATACTGCGTATCAAGTATAATTGAGACGATGGGTATAGTCTATCGGGGAAGAAGAGCCGAATGGGTGGCAAAGGCAGCAAAGGCTTACGACATTTTAGTATGAAAGTGTGTCAGAAAGTAGAAGAGAAGAACATGACGACGTACAATGAAGTGGCAGATGATCTCGTGAATGAATTTGTCACCATGCGTCCAAATGATGCTGTACAGCTCCTCATTGCAATCCAAACGTCCGTGTATTAATAGCTTGGAGATAGGTGTACGATGAAAAGAACATCCGTCGACGTGTATATGACGCGTTGAATGTTCTCGGTGCTCTTGATATTATTGAGAAAGAAAAGAAAGACATTCGATGGAAAGGTTTGCCATCGAATCTCCAACACGATACCGAAGTTCTACTGGCCGAGCGGGAAGAGAGACAGAGACGGATTGAAGAGAAGAAGATGCAAGTGCAGGAACTAGCTGTGCGTCAAGTGCTCGTAGCTAATCTGATCCGACGGAATAAAGAGAATGAGCGCAAAGGACTCGAACAAGAGGATACACGCATCCATCTTCCGTTTCTAGCTGTTGCAACTCGAAACGATACGAGGGTCCAAGTGGAAGTTTTGGATGATCGACATGATGCATTTATCAATTGCAACGATACGTTCACAGCGCATGAAGACGGAGCGATCTTGAAGAGTATGGGTCTGCATCGATGTTCCAAGGCACGTGTGCAAGAGATTCTACCTGCGCATCTCGTACCTTACTTTCCATCGGAATTTTATACAGACCAGTTGGAAAGTTAATGAGCAACAAAGGAAAACTTTTTTATTTCTTTTGGCGAGAATACGGCATCCGAGCATGATGTTTGATGTCGTGATGATGGAGCTTATGCATGTACGCAGAGATGAAGTTGGTAAAGTAGGTAGCTTCTGAAGAGCTTGGTTGCTTAAGAGCTTTGGTAAGACTCTCGGTCTTCCGAGATAGTAGAGGAATGCATCTTAGCAGGGTCCCACCCTCGCACAACGTCTGCGTAGGTTCGTGTCGATGCCTTTTGGCCGATGTTTTCAGGTAAAAAGACCCATTCTTCGGACTCCGAAGTAGATCTAGAGGTCGTCTTTGTTGTAGTCACCTTGGTAAAGTAGCTCGCAATCGCGCCGAGCATCGAGGGAGTCGTTGTCGCGTGCATCGTGTGCTTGTAGGTAGCTGGAAGAAGCCGTTATGTTATGTGCGGGAGATTCGTGACCTTTCACATACAAAGTTCAGTACTTTTCGTTGAAGTAAGAACTGATCGTTGATTCGTTGAAATTTGGCCTGAGAAGAACGGAATCCCAATCAAAATTTCAGTTCGGGAATGGTTTAAAACGACATGTTGGATACATGTCGAATTCTCAACACATAAATGTTGGAAACTCCGAGGAAGCGTGGTGAGGCGATGGACGTGTCTGGTGAGCAGGAGGACAAGTTTGATGTGAAAATGGATGAGACGGGTAGTCAGGAGACGAAGGACGGTGGTGAGGATTTTCGGATGGAGGAAAACGATCAGGAACAGGAGAAGGACGAGGTAGTAGAAGACGCAGATACTGGTGGTAAGACAATGCCAGTATCGGACGAAGCCAAAGACGAAAGCGACCTGAAAGAGAATGAAGTGGATGGTGAAGAGAAGAAAGAGGAGGATGTTAGCATGGAAGGTAAAGACCAGGAAGGGACAAAGGAGGCAACTGAAGATGCAGATACTGCTGACAAGACCGTGTCATTATCCGTTAAGCAGGAGCAGGAAAGCCAGGTAGAAGCGACTGTACAAGACAGCGATGGCAAGAAGGAAGTATCTACTGAAGAGGCACCCAAGGTTGATGCAGAAATGCCAGTATCTAGTAGAAAAGAGCCAGAAGCCCAAGTAGAAGAGAATGGAGTCGATCGTGATGACACCGAGACAGAAGATAAAGACACGAATATGGAAGCCAAGGAGGAAAAAGAGACAAAAGAAGAGTCAGTTAAAGATACAGATAGCCATGTCAATGAGTCCTCTGACGCTCCAAAGGAAGATGCAGAAGCTGTCGCCATGAATGGAACGATTGAAGAGCATGCAAAGGAATCCAATGGTTTAGCTATAGTTGAGGAAGCCAAGGAAGATGTTGAAATGGCGACTAGGCAAGAAACTGTCCAGTTTGATGCAAAAGACAATGGAGAACCAGCGACAAAGAAGCAGAAAACGCAAGACACTACTTCATCTACCCCCGAAGGTTTTTATATATAGCATTCTCTACCTACCATTTAATTAATCTCTTCTCGATAGACAATCCGGTATTAATTCCTGCATCGGCTATGATGTCTCGAGACGAGATGGCGAAAGCAGAAGAAGATGGAGGTGGCTTAAAGTTCGATGTGATCACGAACGACGGACAGGATGAGCATTTGATCCAACTGATGACACTCAAGAACATCTTTGCGAAGCAACTTCCAAAGATGCCAAAGGAGTATATCGTCCGCCTAGTCTTTGATCGCAACCATCGATCGATGGTCATTCTCAAGAACGGTCAGCATGTCATTGGAGGCATTTGCTATCGTCCGTTTTACGATAACCATTTTGCTGAAATCGCTTTCTGTGCTATTAATGCTGCGGATCAAGTGAAAGGATATGGCACGCGCTTGATGAACCACTTGAAAGAGTATGTGAAGCAGCATCAGATTTCGCATTTCCTCACGTACGCCGATAACTATGCAATTGGGTACTTTAAGAAACAAGGATTTGCTAAAGTCGTTTCAATGCCACGAGCCAATTGGTTTGGGTATATCAAGGACTATGACGGAGGTACCTTGATGGAGTGTGTGATTCATCATCAGATCGATTACCTTCGTCTTACATCGATGCTCCACCAGCAACGAAAAGTAGATATAATTGTACATATTGAGAGGTGTATTGGATATTTATATGTGAGTTGTAGGCTATTCAGAAGAAGATTGAGGAGAGATCAAAGGAGCGTATCGTCTACTCTGGCTTGAAAGAGTTTATGGACGCTCGGCAGTTAGATGTGCATAAGATCCCTGGCGTCAGTACGTCTATCTTCCTTTTCATTATGGTGATAAGAGACTAATAGAGACATGTAGAGGAAGCTGGATGGTCTCAAGCGACGATTCGGAATAATCGCTTTGGGTAAGGACACTGATAAAATAGGTATGGACGTAAGGGCTTATGTGGTGGTGGATATAGAACACGAGATCAAGGTAACTTCCGGACGCAGTTGATGCAGCTGTGGCGACTGGTGAATAACCATCGGAGCTCGTGGCCGTTCCATGAGCCAGTGGATGTGACGGTAGTCGTGGACTACTTGACGTATATCAAGGAGCCGATTGATCTGTCGCTTATCCAGCGGCGCATTGAGAATGGACATTATACGACGAAAGCAGGGTTTAAAGCCGATTTGGACAAGATGCTGGACAATTGCCTCTACTACAATGGACCGGAGACTAACTACTACAAGTACGTTTCATGTTGATAGAGATGGTGATGCGATGGTAACGTTGTATGTGACAGAGCGGCGGAGGATTTGAAGGAGTTTGTCAACGCGAGAATCCACGTGCGATAAGAGCCCTATGTTGGTCTTTAATATCGTGAACATCTTTTCTTATCCGCAAATCTTGTTGTATACTTTGTCGACTTTCCTATGTAAGATAGTCTCGAGTGGATAGAATGGACTTTGGACCTGAATGATGAGCTCAATTTTATTTCTATTCTGCCAATACATTCCTATTGTTGTGGCTGGATATGTGCAATGTCCCAAGGTCCAAGGATCTCCCTATATCAAAGTATTGTTAGGATGATGGAGTTGGATAGTAGGGACAGGTGAAACGTACGTTTTGTGTTCTTGTACATGCATGAACCAGAGGGGGCAGACAAACGTGACGAAAGGAGTAAAGACGCTATGTACTGCACAAAGAGCTGGCGTCGCATGGTAGGATAGGCATATGGAGAGGGTGAACATGATCACTACGGTGACAACATGGGCGCCTTCCGATTCTCTCTATCGAAACCTTTCATTCTAAAAAGTACTTTGATTGCTGTGTATGCAGAACGTACCTTTAACTCCCTTTGGAACATGGGTAGGAGAGCAAATAATTCGATTGCAAAGAGCATAAAAGCAAAGACTTGATCGTTCGAGGCTAAGCGAGAAGCTAGCAGTACGGCGGTAAAGATGGCTGCATTTAACGACACTGTTCCACCAAATACATGACCACTTTCACTTGGTACGTAGCAGTAGTCATGGCTGATCAAGTGCAATAGAGATAGCGAGTACGTGAGTGCCCATATCGTATCGTCTGCGTAGGACTCGGTCAGTGTCCGCAATACTGGAGATAGAATCGATAGCGTCGCTAAGAAGAGGAGACAAGAGCTCAACACTTGAGACTTTCCTGCATAATAAAATCGTTGGTACTGTAGAAGCAAGCGTAAATAATATAGGAAATATCATACCAAAGGAGATTCCTAAAGCAAAGCGGTAAATACAATATCCCAAGATCGCCACGCCGACATTGATGCTTCCGAGGGATATGACCGACAAGAGATTTTCGTTGGAGTATTCAAACACTGCCTACGTATGCGTAGAGTTCACTTTATGATCTGTTCTGAATACACATGCAGAGGGAAGAATGATTCGTACGTAAAAGATAAGGACGGAACTCGTTTGGAGAGTGATTGCAGCAGTAGACGCTACCATTCCCCAGTAGTTATGCTCCTGTACATGCTCTATCAAGGTAGAGGACATATTACTCATTGTGCATCATATCGTGGTGATGGCTTGATGTACCGTTAGTACGGAGCTGCTCGAGGAAAGTGGGAGGGACGTAGTTATCTTCAAAGGGCTGCTCCTCGTACAACACCTTTTGCCATGTAGCCTACACACACATCCAGGTAATATCAGCATGCAAACACGACCGCATGCGAGTATGGAGGTAGCTCAGAATCCAAATTACCATCTTCCGGTCGTTTTCGGGGTTTGTTGTCACAAAATGGTGTCGAATAATATCAGTTATAGCCATCTAAACTATTATATTTTTGAAATGATCCTGAATAGTCCCATGATGTAGCCTAATTTCCAGGTTTCTACATGACAAGAGTACTCTCTCCTCCTTGCATTCGACTTGAACTGAAAGATATGCTTCTGCAATAGTAAAGTTGAAATGGAATTCGATCAGTAGTTTATCTTTTGGGGTGCAACGCACCACGGGCAAGTTCCAAAGTGGCCAACCCACTTGTTCCAGACTTCGCGGTCAGCAATCACTTTGCAAGTAGCACAATGTGCCGTTGCTTTCGCGAGGACTGGGAATCCAGTGATGATGCACGCTTCATCAGCGTGATGACAGTGAGGACAAATTAGTGCAGCTTCATAGATTGCCGCTTGGCATTGATTGCAGTTGCGTTCAGGCAACTTCTCTTGTACTTGTTGGTCCATGGAGATTGTCAATACCCAATCTCGTACTTCCTCTCGCACGCTTTCATCCGCAACGAATTGTGACTCTGGAAGTGGAGTATCTGTTGGAGGCGGGATATCTGTATCGACAAAGTCCGTATCGTCCAAGTTACTAGCGTCGCCATCCTCCAACGCTTCGCTCAAATCCAAGTAGTGGTTGTAAAAGACAAAAGCAGCACTCAGCTTTTTCGCTTTCTTCGACGTCGAACCAGCGAGGAAGAACATCTTGTCTCTTGGCAAGACTTCTCCGACGAATCGTAGAAGCGACATACTGACTCGAGCAGCAATCTCGTCCAGATTAGCTCTCGTCGCCTGGTGGCTGATACTCACGTAGTGCGTGATCAACAGAAGTCTGTCAAAGTTTGCAATATCCTCAGGTGTGGCAGCCGAATGCCCATTGCGAAGCTGCTTGATAAGCTGTCGCAGGCATTGCGCCAATTTCTTGACGGCAGATTGATGCGTTTCACCGGTTTCTATCTCTTGTGGAACCTGCAGAGATTTCTTCACAATTGTTTCTACAATTTCTAATGCTTCTAACTCTAGTGGAACACCGTACTGTGCGATAGTCTTGACCGCGGTATCCACGTCATTATGCTCACAAAGGCGTGAGCACCGGAGGACGAGGTATCTGGACAACATCGCTGGAGACTGTTTAGCTGCTGAAGAGAGCACCTTGTCCCATTCGCCTTTCATCATCCACGCGTCCAACACGTTACCTTCTGCCTGGTTTCCAATGTCACCATCAGCATTGGACGAATGAGGCATCTTGGTTTCTTTCGCTCCCATCGCTCGAATCCCTTTTGCATCGTTCGACGATGGCATATATGCATCAGTAGTCTTGGCTTCAGCTGCACCGGAGCCAAAGGCACTGGCTTGTTGAGCTCTCTCAAGCCGAGGAAGTAGCTCTGGTGCATGCTGCTCACAAAGTCGTTGAGCTCCTTCCCAGTTGTTCACACGAAGGTAGCAATCAAGTGCTTCATTCATTTTGTCGATCAGCTTGAAATAGTCGGCTGCAGCTTCAAAGCGAGACATGCCTAGCAATCTCGAGGCTACTTCCTCCACCACCGACTTGTATCGACCGCGATCGTACTTACCAGCCAAGTCAACGGCTTTGGCCCAGAATTCTTCCAGTGCTTCGGGATCATTGGACACGTGATCCAAAGATATAGTCAAGTACGCATCAATCGCTTGCACATACTGCTGCGAGTAGACCCACATTTCACATGCTTCAATCAGCTCTTCCTTGCTTTTTGGACCTCCAGAGAATACCGCTCGTTGATGTGCCATATTCACCTCTCCAAGCTTGTGAGGCAAGTACCGCTTAGCAAGACGAAGTGCGTCTTGCCACAGCCCATTCTCAACATACGCCGAGAGCGCCAAATCTGGTTTGCCACCACTTACAAAGAACCCTTCTGCACGTTGGAACTCCTTTCGCTCCACCCAAAGTTGCGCTTGGGCTACGTACACATCACTAACAGCCGCCGGGTCATTCGTTTCAGCCACACGCATTGCATTCTGCCAGTCTTGCTGATGAATGTACATATCGAGCGCCTCTCTTGGCTTACTAGCTTTAATGAACTCTTCTTCAGCTTCTTTAAAGCGTTCCTCGTCCTCCAGGTAAAGTGCATGCTTAAGATGAACTTCAGGGAGTTTCTTAGGAGCGCAGTTATTGGCAAGTTCAAACGCGTGGTCGAATGCACCACTTTCGACGGCGTAATCGATAGCTGGCTCAATCAATCCAAGTCTTGTCAGTAACTTGGCACCCTGATCTCCACCCAGCTCCATCGCCCACGCGTAAGCGACACGCTTGGATGCGTTAATCCCGCCGTGAAACTTGGCAACACGAATGGCTTCATCCCACATATCGTTCGTCCGATACATATTGACCGCCGTTTGCCATTCACCAGCCTCACTAAAGTGATGCTCGGCTTGCTTATAGTTTCCTTCATGCTCTAGTTGTTGCGCAAGGAATAAATGCGTGTCCTTGAGTAGATCCTTTCGGTACTTGGTTACAAGACGAATCATTTGCTCATAATTCTGCTGATTTTTGTACATGTTAATGGCCAAGTCGGGCTCATTCACAGTCAAGAACAGTTTCTCGGCTTCTTTAAATTTACCCTGGCGTTCCATACGATGAGCTTGGTCAACATACAGTCTCTCCGTTTCGTACTTGTCTAGATGATTCATTGCTACTTGGTACGCTAGATCCCACTTATTCACACGAGTATACATTTCAACGGCATCTCTCGCAGCATCGGCTTTAATAAAGCATCTCTCTGCTTCGACATAGTTCTGAGCATCTTGGTAGTGTCGAGCTAAACGACGATAGAACGGCATGGCTGTCTCCTCATCCAAGTTTTCGACCAACTGACCAGCTTTTGCCCATTGACGAGAATTGAGTGCAGCTTCCACTGCCTTTGTCGGCACATTACCTTCAATGTAGTGGCTAATAGCCATATCCATTTGCTTCTGAGATACGAGGCAGTCACCCCAAGCTTCTTCCAAACGGAGTACCTTGTCTGGAAAGTGACGACGAGCAAGTTCCACCGCTTGACGAAATGCGTTCGCCTTGATGTAGGCAGCAAGTGCACGACTCTCTTGCTCGAGCTTTTCATATTGCTCCCCCGCCTTGTCGAACAATCCTGCATTGTATAACGCTTCGGCCACGGTTTCCACCAAATGCTTATGATCTCGACCGACGTTGCGTTGGTTCAGTAGATGCGCAGCCTTGGCCGGTAAACCACCTTTCAGATACAAACCAACTGCAGCAGCATAGTCGTTCTCCTTGACTTTAAGTTCCGCAGCTTTATCTTCTTGACGAGATTCGACAAGATATTCGTAGTAGTTGCGCTTCATGCCGTCTGTATTAGGATGACTCTTCGATTCAGCGACTCGAATGGCGTCTTCCCACTTGTGCAGGTGCTGGTACATTTCAATCGCAGCATCTAGTTGACCTTGAGAAAGTAGTACATGCTCAGCAGCTCGATAGTCATTCTTAAGCAAACAAAGCTGCGTGCGCACCCTCCAGTGCGTCATACCTTCGCCAAGTTTCCCGCTCTCCATCCAATCGATTTTGTTCATACGTCGTAAGAACCGCGTTCTCGCAACATCTCCAAGAGCTGCAGCACAACGCTCGGCTATACGATGGTCATTACTAGCCAGCGCTTCTTCCGAAAGTTGTTTCCACATTGCAAGTGCTTCCGGTGCTAATGGTAGCGGTTCCAGTATCGCCATCGCCTGCGGGAGTTGTTTATAATCCACGGCCGTTCCAAAAGCTATGAGAGCTTCATCAAGCTGGTAAGATGCGGTGTTCATACCCTCGTCGACAATGACTTCTGTTCGTCCATTTGCTCGCTCAATGCGCTCTACTTCACCCTTCACTTGATACATGGTTGCACGATCTGGGGAGCGAATGTTGTACCAAACAGACAGGTTCGAACGATTTTGAGCGACTACGACATCCGATTCGGGGACCCATTGGACATAGTTGCAGAAGTTGAGCAAGGTCATGCGTTGCTGTGTTGCCATGTCAAATAAGTGGAGCTGTCGTCTCTTATCTCGGAAGAGAAGTAGGTTTCCGCGCATGTTAAGTTCCATCCAGTCGATGCGAACATCGTGGTTGATGACGGAAGTTGAGTGCATATGTAGATCTTTGATGGAGATTGTTTGCAAGTCCAGTAGGAACGCCACTTTCTTATGATTTTCTTCATTTTCAGGATTGATAGATGCTTGTTGAAGGCCAGCGATGTTAATCGTAGGCTTTTCATTCACACGAACGCTTAGCAAATGGGTCGTAAAGTGCTCTGTACGGACAGATCCAAGAATTTCATTCTGGCCGTACTCGATCAGTGTCAGCTCGCCAGCTTGGAAGACGACGCACACATTTTCATTATCAAACATATACTTTTCATTGCCTGTGCTTTGCCATGGGACTTCACTGAGCTTGCCAAACTCCAGATCTCCAACGAGCAAGGTGTTGGACGTATTGCAAATAATGAAGCGATCTTGGAAGATATTAATCTTGGTTATTTCACACCCGAAGGTAGATCGCACGACCACTCTCGCGCCGTTCGATAACTGCTTGACGATTACCTGGCTTAAGGATACGTACGTAAACTCGAATTTGCCCCGATATCGATAACGTCGAACACAAGCATCAAAGAGATCTAATGCACCACAGACAGATCCAAGCGCAAGACGACTGCCATCATGTTTCCAAGCAAGCGCAGTCACTGAATATAGGTTGGCAATTCGTTTCGGTGGAAGTGCTTCCCACACATTTGTCTTAGCCTGAAGACTGTAGATGTAGAAACTATCAAAGTTTCCAACGACGACCGAGTCTCCAGTCGGGTTCGTCACACTGCATGTAAACTCTCCACAATCTTCATCGCCGCTGTAGTCAAATGTTCGTTGTACACCGCCATCTTGGTCGTAGAATACAACTTTGCGATCGTTTCCAGCTGCAACAACGCTCTCACCCCATGAAAGAGCATACGGGATGCATGAATGAACTGCTATCTTGGCATGTGAATGACCTCCATTGACGTCGTCAAAGATGAAGCGATAGATTGCACCATCATAGTGTGCTGAGAGAATTGCCGTTCCGTCAATGTTGCTACAAACTGTCGAGACATACGAGCCCGTACTATACAGTGTTGCTGGTTTGTTGTTACGAAGTTGGCCGATTTTCACTTTTCCGTCTGCAATCCCAAAGACGAGTTCATTCGGGTGCGAGCTCGGCCATGTTAGCGATGTAATGCTCGATTGCTGCGGAAACTTGTTGCAAATACTTTTCTTGTCACCCCACTCCAAACCGATCTTGTAGACGAAGACAATGTTGTCACTCTGGGCCACTGCGAGCTTTGTTGAATCCGGCGAAAACTCAAGCGCACGAACGACGTAGCTCTTATCTCCTTTCTCGGAAGGTTTGGTGGAAAACTTGTCTTTCCGTTCACCGGACTGAGCGTCAAAGAGATGGACGACTCGATCGACAGTGACGACAGCAAGACGCTTGTTGTTTGGTGACCACGCAATAGCAGTAACCTTGTTTATACCTTCCGTTGCTTGAAGCAACGACGTTAGATGCCGAAGTTGCATCGTCCACGACCTTGTCGCTACAACAAGATGCGGCAAGAAACGAAGTGGGAAGGAAGGACTTCCAAAGGACCGTTCACATTACAAGTCGTCCGTTATCCGACGGCGCAAGAGTCACATTCAAAAGATGAAACTCTCGTTCCGTCGTATCTTCGGATCTTTAGTCGCTAGTCTAGACTAGACTAAATATGTGTATTGGCATGTAGCAATGATAGTAGGATTCATAACATAGAAGTTAGATACCCGCCACCATGTCTGATCTTACAATCCAGGCAATTACCCTCATTGCGCATCATATTTCGTTGCTAAGCTGTTGTTGACAACGTGGTAACCTAGCCGACTTTTGACAAATCACACAAAATACTTTGGCGCCAAACATATCCACATTTCAACAATTTCATCATCAACTTCCCACACTCTTCCAAAGACCCATTCCACTTCACCCTTCACAGCTATCACCCACATCTTCGTACGCTTACAATCCACATTACCACTTGGACTCCACCATGACACTCGATATCTTATAGAAGACTCACGTCTTAATTTCCTGACGTGAGATTTAATAATCCAAGACAGCGCCAAAATTCCGGACATGCCTATCTCTCCCTCTGAAAGCCGACGCGTCTCATCAGTTTTCGATCTTCTGCGACCTCGGTAGCCATGCTCCACCTCCGCACGCCCGCTCGGTCGGTTCTACGCCAACAAACTCGTTCCTTTAGCGCAGCTTGGGGTTCAGGCAGTAAGCCTGACAGACGTGTCGTCGTAGTCGACGGCGTCCGCACTCCTTTCGCCAAGTCCGGCACGATCTACAAGGACGTGATCGCCTACGACCTTTTACGAGACGCTTTTAAAGGTGTCCTCGTCAAGACTGCACTGGACCCCAATGTCATTGACTATGTCAGTGCCGGTACTGTCATCCAGGAAGTCCGTACATCCAACATTGCTCGAGAAGCTGCGCTCGGTGCTGGGATCCCGCGGGGTATCCCAGCCAACACGGTGACCATGGCGTGTATTTCGTCTAACCAGGCGATCGTCGCTGGTACGGAAAAGATTCTAGCTGGACATGCTGACGTCGTCTTGGCTGGAGGTGTCGAAACCTTTTCGGACGTTCCGATCCGATTCTCCAAGCCGTTGCGAGAGCGCCTTCTGGCTGCACAAAAGGCCATGAAGAAGGGTCCGCTAGCAGTCCTCAAGTTGCTACAAGGTCTAAAGATGAAGGATTTTGCACCGGAAGCGCCTGCCATCCAAAACTTCCACACGATGGAGGTCATGGGGTCTTCTTCGGACCGACTATCGGCACGATTCGGTGTCACCCGACAGGAGATGGACGAGTACACGGTGGAAGCTCATCGGAAGGCTGCTAAGGCACACGCTGATGGCAAGTACAAGGGAGAAATCCTTCCTTACAAGGGATCGACCGAAGAGAATGGAGTGAATGCCGAGACATCGATGGACAAGATCTCGAAGCTCAAGCCTGCATTCATCAAGCCGCATGGAACGCACACTGCAGCTAATTCGTCCTTTTTGACGGACGGTGCTGCCGCGACGTTGATCATGTCGGAGGAAAAGGCCAAGGAGCTTGGATACACCCCTAAGAGTGTGCTGAAAGACTGGATGTTTGTGGGTGTGGATCCGTTTGAAGAGCTGCTGCTTGGTCCAGCTTATGGCATCCAGAAGATGCTGGCGAAACACAACTTTACGCTCGATGACATTGACTACTTTGAGATCCATGAAGCCTTTGCTGGCCAAGTGTTGTCAAACTTGAACGCTTTGGCTGAACCGAAGTTCTGTAAGGAGCTGTTTGGCATGGATAAACCGGTTGGACGTGTCCCGATGAGTAAGTTGAACACGTGGGGCGGATCGCTCTCACTTGGTCATCCGTTCGGTGCCACCGGTAGTCGTCTTGTGAACACGGCGTCGAATAAGTTGCAAAAGGAAGGAGGCAAGTATGCACTCCTTGCTGCCTGTGCCGATAGTGGACTCGCGTACGTTGGTTTGGTGGAAAAGTACGATGGATAGGAGCTGGAAGGCGTTTGCGATTGCATTAAACACAACGGAATAAATTCGTCTTGATCTTGTTATGTTATTTCTTGATCTGCTCAAGTGGAAAGACCTCTTTCGTATCTTGTGGGTCAGCAGGAAACCTGGTTGTAGGAGCATTGATAATAGCCGGTTAAAGCTTACTCTGGTGGACGCTTTGGCACTTTGAAGCAGACGACTTGTTGAGTATAACACTGGAGCAGCTTGGATCTTAGCGATCTTATATGCAAAGTGTAGTTTAAGGGCTTCATCCACATTTTAATAGCGATAAAGATCTTGAGGACAAGTAATTAGTATTGTGTAGGACAATTAACATTGAGCATATAAATGCAGTGCAAGATATAGAGTTTGATTCAGATGCTGTGTTCTGATTGTTGATTGTTATGCTGCAGTATAAATTAGATTCTTATTTAACTAGCGGCAAGCCATTCTATATGCTCTTGGGTATAGTGAACTTGAACGCAGCTATAATGTAAATGCTTGTGACGGAATACACATATAAAGCTTTGTCGAGGCTTCGTGAAGCAAGCCAACGAAAGGATGGCCAAGAATAGTTGCTTGTGGATCGACTTACTGTTTGACAATCTATTGATCTTCATGAATATTTTTATGCTACTTTATCGGCTCAAGGAACATATACTTGACTTGTTGAGCTTGTTGAATGGCGGAACAGAAGCGCGTGGCAGCTTACATTACTATAGCTTCCACCCTTAATCATTTGTAGCTATCTGCAGCAATGGATACATCAAAAGTCAATTCAAGTAACCAAACAAAGACCTATTCTGCTATAGTTCCACTTCTTCCATTTACTACTACAAAGTATATTTGATTCCTCTACCGAACGATTACCAAATATACCTCAGATACCTTCTGCTATCTAAAAGGTTAAAGCATCTTCCATGTTCAAATTGCCCATCAATCCATAAAACCGCTACCTAAATCGTTTCTTTAAGTACCAGAACAACATCAAGGTTGACAAAAGCGATCACATCTACTTCCAAGACTGCACCGCCTAACTTGACCTCTCCTGTCCAAGTTACTTGTCCAATAAATTACCGAAATGTATCGAATATGTCAAGTAAATTACGAAGATAAAACACAATTAGGAGCACAAATAAAAATGAAAGTGAGTGCGCTAGTAGCTGGCCTCGCTGCAGGCGGTCTGCAGTATGGATTGGTGAAATTCAACCTATTCGAACGAGAGAATGTCTTCCACTACTCGACGGACTACGTCAAGAACCATTTCGCCGGCAAGAAAACGGTATGCTCCTACATTATCGTATGACGTCGTCCACATCTCATTCGTTTTGAATCGATAGAAAATGAATGCGGTGGATGAGCGATACGCAGCTATGCCGAACCGAGAGCACGAGTACTATACGTACGTGAGGGAAAAGTGGAACAAGAACGTCTTTGCCGTGCGTGACTGGATCTTCGAAGACAAACCGTCCACCAACTAAATGCCAAACACGAAAGCTGTCCATGCAACAAGGTCTTAACGAGTTAAATCTGAATCGAATTATGCAGCATCTGCTCCTGAGTCCGTTGTGCTTGCACTACTAGTTGCTGCATCTGCCGCTTATAGAACGCTACATTCGGTTGCACATACCCATCACGCACGTCTTCCTCTACACTTTCCCTGCGACTGGTTTGACGCCTAGATATCAGTTCCTTTAATTCTTCCTCTTCCTTTGCTCGTTCATCCATCGCAGTCATAGTCGCAAAGGCCATCGACTTGAGCGTCGACAAGAGCGGTTCGTCCATACTATCGACATGCGATACGATAGTGTCGAAAACACATAGAGCGCCAATTGTCCGTCCACTATCGTCTCGCAACGGTACTCCGGCGTAGAAAGCAGCTTGTTGTGGTCCTCTCACGACCGGAAGTTTGGTAAAATCAAAGGGCGATGTCGTACTTTGTGCGTTTCGCGTGAGAATCGGATGCTGGAGTGCTAGTACAGGTTCACAGCAACGCATATTCGCTGCGATCTGCGTGAGTTTCTTGTTTCCTGCCACTTGTAAATAATGCACATCTTCACCATTGTCCATGTGAAGAGCTAGAGCTGCAAATTTGCAGTCGAGAAGGGCTGTTGCTTGGTCACACAGATCCACAAGAATGTCTTCATAGGGCTGGACGGAAGACAAGTAGCGTTTATCCAACGGATTACTGTCCTCATTATTCTTTCCTCCGTCCTCCACGTTTGTCATATCAAAAGTTACATGCAGCTCTTTTAGACGATCTGTGGATGCACGTAGCATTTGCGCGTTCTCAGACTTGCGACGGAGGTATCTAGCCGAGCTAGGGTCTGCCGTGCGTTGATTGCTCTTAACTACCTTCTTGTCATCGCTCTTACTATCACTGCATTGGAGTTTCTTATCTGCCCACAGGGCATAGCTAGAATGCTTGGCTGTCGGTGTCAAAGCTTTCTTCACACCAGGCAGCACACCCTTCAGGCGTGAAGAGGATAGAGGAGACTCGGGAGCGTTCGCCAAGACACTCCATTTACTCACAGTGTGCTTCCCTTCACCGAGTTGATTTTCTACTGGTTTGGGACAACTCGCAACGGTCTGTCCTCTTGATCTAGTCGCCCGGGTTCTTTGTATCGGCGATGCTTCATTCGCTTGCTGAGGTTCGGGCGACATTGCTACTGTTTGACTCGTCGACTTACTCTCCACTTCACACACGGTGCACACGCGTATGTTCATTGAACCGACTGTCGGCATCTCCGTGTGCTTGTAGACTGAGCATTTTCGACAGATGATGTCTCCACATAATCGACAATGGTGACGGCGCCGAGCAAGGGCATGGAAGCGCCTACTGCAAACGGCACACTCTTTCCTATCCGTATTCGCGACCCACCTCGTTGCGTGCAGTGCATCCATACGTTGACTCATGGCGTAGGCATCCACCGCCTTGTTCAGCTTTCCCATGCCTCGTGCCATTTGTTGGATGACGCGCTGTACCGCTCGGAACTGACGATCGCAGTCACTCCCGGGAGGTGACAATGTCGCTGAGGTCGATACGATCGACATGTAGAACACTACATCCGTTCGTTCATGATTGTCCGTCTGGTACAGCATGATGCCAGAGAGAGGTACACAAGCTCGCATGACGTGATGGGTGTCCATGAGGTCTGGGCATCGACGTGTCTCCGTCGACCACTGAAGCTTGTACGCGTCTGGCAGGATGGTTTCGTCTTTTAATCCCGTCCGTCGATGCTTTGGACTGGCCGTTTCCTGGTTTGGGTGATAGCAGCTGCGTGGGTTACCACGACTCTGACTGTCCGTCGCTGGTGTGATGATGTTCTTGTCATCTATCGTGGAAGCCTTGGTATAGTCCATAAGGCAAAAGTCACAGTCCATGACCATGGCACCAGTGCATCGGCAGTAGAGCCATCGGACAGCCAAGGAGGTGTGATGCGATAGATCGTTGTGGTACAGAGCGCATGCATCCGCAACGGTTTCGTCGTATAGGATCTTGGACAGCGACTTGAAAGAAGAGGAAGAAGAGCCTTCCAAGACTTTAAGTAATGTCTCGACCGAGGAGCGTACTGTCGTCGTACTTCGCACGGCATACGTCCAAGCCGTACGCTCCGCCGGGTTTGTCGTCGACCGCGTACGACTTGGTTCATTCGTCTCTAGACCTGTGATGGGATTCATATACGCACCCTTCTCCCACATCTTCACGCCGGACGTTTTGCTCGTTTTAATACATTTCCATTTGTCATTCTTCCGACTAGAGTTTCCAGCACTGCATTCCCTTCGAATGTGAAGCAATCGATTCTCAGCATACTCTTGCTGCGCAGTTTCTTCCTCGGCACTAAGTGCCAAGGGTTCAATCGCCGCTGTGTGAGCAGGAGGGGCTGATGTCCTTCGACCTGTTGGAGCCTCCATTTAACTACTTATGTACTACGCTGCTGAATGGACAGTGATGTGTGTGTTCAGGGTGTCAGGCAACCGTTTGTAAAAGACCGTTCTCGTCTAGAGGCTGGTACTGCGGATGCTGTGTATTAAATTCGACTGGGAGTGGTATCTGGGTGCCGGAATAAAACGAAAGATAGAAGACTGACGTCGGTGCCACGAATGGAAGCTTTCGTGGAAACTTGGCTGTCCAGGTGATAATGGGGATGGCACGAGCAGTCGTGAGCAAGGTCCAGTGCAATGTCTTCCACAAACGTTCTCGTAAACCCCAGTGACTTCGCCAGGCGAGCTACTTATTGAAACGGTTGCAGGTCAGATGCGTACGGTAGCTCCAACGGTCGTGCCCTTTCCCACGACGCTTTGAAGATGCAACGGAACAAGACTCGTCATGGGCGTGATCTTGAATTCAACAATTTATCTATTACCCCATCTAGTCTCTTCCTTCCATGCAAAAAGAACGACGTTATGGACTCGGGTGTCCACGGCCAACGCACGCAGTCATCTAAAAATGAAAAATCAAAAGAAAAGAAAAAGAAACACCATCGGTGTCTCGAACTGGACTCGGCCAGTCGCTCTACTTAGCTTCCTCTTTCTTCCCTGGCACCACTTGTTGCAACCAGATACGCGTCTTGTAGATCGCAAACAAGTCACGCACTAATTCGCGGAAATCAATGCGTCTACAACATACATGAGCACTTGTCCATCAACTACATCCTATAGGAAAAAGCGTACCTTTCTGCTTCAAAGAAAAAGGTGAGTTTATGTCGATCGAACTGATACTCGGCGTCAATGACGTTCATCGGGAGCAGACGCTGGCGCACCTTGCTCTTGCACACTTCAAACACCTCCTGCTCCTCTCGACGCTGTTCCTTGAGCACCTCTCGTTCCCTCGACGACGCCTGTGCCACCACTCTCTTCGTCGGCAATTCCATCCTCTTCCCGCGATTCTCTTCCTCCATGCTCCGAATATCCACGCGTTCCACCAGTCGTCCAATATCTTCACCTCGATCTGCCTCCACCTTGACGAATGCACCAGGCGTAAATCCTGCTCGTCCAGCAAACATCTCCTGTCGTCCACGTTTGAACTCGACTTGGTAGTAGGCTTCTGGACTCGAACTCGAGTACCGATGTCGAGAGGAGGATCGGACGTCTGGAGGGAGTGGAGGTGCCGGTGGGATGTCTCGTTGAGACCAATTGTACTGGTCACGATAGAGCAAAGGACCTTCCATCGACTGACTACGGACTTGGCGACTAGAGTCCATGCCAAAGTCCGTGCTGTACGATCTAAAGTTTCGACTGCCTTCCGGTTCTTCGTCGAATGGGGAGCTATATGCATCCGTCGAGTACCTGCGGTACATGTGCGGAGGACCATACTGTTGGTAGGACGGATAGCTCTGCTCAGGAGGGAAGTTCATCGGATGACTGCGATTCGATGAATAATTCCGCATCGTATAGTCTGGAGACGGAGGATGGGAAGGATAAGGAGGAATGGCGTGCTGGTATGCGGTGGAAGTTGAAAACGAACGAGCGCGTAGACGTAGTGGTTCTTGCGATGGAGGGAGTGGAGGATTTCTCTCTGGCTGGTCGTTCGTAAAGTCCAAGGACGAGGCTCGGGCATCTTTCATTCTGTAGAGAGTGTGAGCTAGAGATTATAGACATGGAAGATATGTCTCGTACCTCGATCGAGAGAGACGTTCCCGAGGACTATTCGTTCTATAGCAAGATTTTAGTTAAAATACGATGTAAGGAGGTATGAAGGAGGTGGCGTACTCGGATAAGAGACCCATGGCACTGCTAAAGGGATCTTTTTCATGGAAAGAACCACTAAAGGATGAGTTCGAGAGCTCTTCATCTTGCATTTGCCACGTCTGCGACTCTTTTCTCGTGCTTAAGAGCGGAGATTTCGCATGACCGAGACTATGCGCGCGATCGAGCGTCGGGGCATCGTATCCTTGGCTGTCCAAGGACGTTAGCACCGGCAGACAAGCTTCGGCATAGGATGGGTCGACATCCAAGTGACTCAATCGTCGCTCCCTCGACGTCAAGTGCCTCGGATCATACTCATCTTCACTCGAATTGGACGAATTGGAGTCGTAAAAGGACGATTCCGAGCTAGACATGCGCGAGTGTGGGAACTCCCGGAAGCTGTTGGTCTGCCGCAGCTTTTGCGGATGACCAGAGTGGCCGTACTGGAGTGCACTGGAGGGACGAGGAAGGCGATCGAACTGGTTGGACGAGAACGTCGGGGTCGTGACTCGACGACCGAGTGGACGCCAAGTCGACGCAGGGGACGAGCCTGTGGAAGACGTGAGGGAATCTTCCATGGATCCACCTCGGGGTTTGTTACCGGATTCGAAACGACTAGTGTACGAGTGCATGTAGCCGTGGGACTTGTCTGCATCTTGGGCATGCGGTGGTACGTCGTCATCTGTGGTTAGTGCGAGCATACCGCGAGATAGGAATTCAGGCCAGTCGCTTTCGCCCAGTTGATTGCCGACGTCATCTAGACTGGCGTGGCGTGTGCGATGCATGCTACTTGCAAGCGTTCACGACGCGACAGGGTGTCTATAGACGGGAATAGAAGAAGGGAAGCACGTCGAGCGCAATGAACAAGCTCCACCGCAGTGCTCTCCGAAGCTCAAATGGGTTTGTCTTTTCTTTCTGCGTGTACGCTTGTCGCCCCCTTCACTTGCTTTTTGTATGTTCGATTCGAATCGAGCGATAAGAACGATCTTCAACCAACGTTCGTTACGACTAGTGCCACCGATGCCGTCAAGGATTTGGTATGTCACACGTGCGCTATCTATCTCCTATCGCCTGTGTTTGTACGAGTTGAAAGACAGAGACTGTGATTGTGGATGAGAAACAGAATCGGGCATAGAGGATCCCGAGACGTGTAACTAGTCAGCGCTACTTTTACATCCAAAGTTGACAAGTTAATCGGTAGCGTTACGGGAAACGTAGCCACCTTGTACTGTGTGCAGAAAACGTACAATTGGACTGGCGTGCCTTGTTCGACAAAATCCGATTGCCACGACAAATCCATCCTCGCCGAGAGTGTACTCCCGACGAGGGCAAAAGCGATGATATGCATATCTTTCTTCCACCATTGTCGTTCATCTCATCAATCTGAGTTCAATTCGCCATCGAAGCAAATCAGATCGAAGACAAACTGCAACGTGCGTTGACACTTCAACTTTAACCAAATCTAAATATAGCCATCTATTTCGAGATCTTCCACAGGCGCATACTCGTTATAAATCCACTAGCTCCTCCATCTACACATGGCCTCCACTTCAGTCTTGCAGCACTTTGAAGTGTACCAGAAAGCTCGGGTCACGTTCGTCCAAGCCGTCGCCGAAGCGGCAACGCGGCCGCAGAACATTGAAGTCATGCAAAACGCAGGTGTGATGCAGCTCTTGCGGCCGTTACTACTGGACAATGTCCCGAGCATTCAACAATCCGCCGCACTGGCGCTCGGCCGACTCGCGAACTACAGCGACGATCTGGCCGAATCAGTCGTCGGGAATGAAATTCTACCGCAACTCGTTTATAGCCTGACGGAACAAAATCGGTTTTACAAGAAAGCAGCTGCTTTCGTCCTTCGCGCCGTGGCGAAGCATTCACCAGAACTGGCGCAAGCTGTCGTCGATTCCGGCGCATTGGAAGCTCTTGTGCCGTGTCTTGAAGAGTTTGATCCGACAGTCAAAGAAGCAGCAGCCTGGGCTGTCGGATACATTGCACAGCACACGGGTGAGTTAGCTCAGCATTGCGTCGATGCTGGAGCTGTGCCTCTGCTGGTACTGTGTCTCCAAGAACCTGAGATTGCGCTGAAACGAGTGGCGGCATCTGCGTTGAGTGATATCTCGAAGCACTCTCCGGAGTTAGCACAAGCTGTCGTAGACCCTGGGACCGTCTCGTACTTGGCACCACTGCTGCAGCATCCGGATGCGAAGTTGAAACGCCAGGTCGATAGCTGTTTAGCTCAGATCGCCAAGCACAGTGTCGATTTGGCGGAGATTGTTGTTGAGGCAGAAATCTTTCCTAATATTCTGTACAATCTGAAGGACACGGATCATGTCGTCCGGAAGAATGCTGCGACTTGTGTGCGTGAAGTCGGGAAGCATACCCCAGAGCTAGCGAAATTAATTGTGAATGCCGGTGGCGCAGCTGCCCTCGTGGACTACATTGCTGAAGCTTCTGGGAATGACAAACTCCCGGGAATTATGGCGTTAGGATACTTGGCTGCCTTCTCCGAAACACTAGCGCTCGCGGTAATCTCGTCTCGCGGTATCACACCCGTGAAGAACGCGTTGGTGAGTGAGCCAGAAGATCATTTGAAAGCAGCGAGTGCATGGACACTCGGCCAAATTGGCCGACACACACCAGAGCATGCTCGTGCTGTGGCCGAGGCAGACGCTTTACGACATCTCCTCGCATGCATGCTCCATCAGCAGAGCTCGGAAGACTTGCGTCTAAAGTCGAAACGAGCGTTGAAAAGTGTGGTAGCCAAGTGTCAACATCTCCAGGCATTGGAACCGTTGCTAAAAGATGCACCACCAAAGGTGCAAAAGTACATTCTACGCCAATTCGCTCACTTACTACCGCATGACTTGGAAGCTCGACGCTCCTTTGTGCAAAGTGGCGGTCTAGAATACCTGCAACAAATTTCCGACAGTAGTGGCAAAGTGGCGGACTATATTCTCGAGATCAATAACTGCTACCCGCCAGAGATTGTCGAGTACTACTCACCACATTATAGCAAGGCACTGTTGGAGAAATTGGATGACTTCCAACCGCAGGTGCAGTAAAAATGTAGTAACATCGGATGGAAAGGATAGATATCGAATATATTTCGAATAAAATACAAAATTTAAAATTCTTTTTATTTCATGTAAATAAATTGCTGGACACTGCGAGCGCTAATGCTATCTCGACGAGTGCGAGGGCTGGTAAGGCCATTTTCGCTGCGCGCAAGCAGTCGGTCCTACTCTGCAGATGACGGAATGATCCGGTTAGCAAAGCTCATGGCGCAGAAAGGTAATTTAGAGCTGTTTTATGTCTTGTAATTGTGTACTTAACGATAATGACCAGGTTTGTGCTCGCGTCGAGAGGCTGAGAACTATATTCAAGCTGGCGCTGTCCTTGTCAACGGCAAAAAGGTACATGCATTGCTATAGAGCTTAAAGTATTTAATTAACAACGTCATGACAGGTCGAAGGAGACTGGATGATGGTGGCGAAAGACAGTGATGTCCGACTCGACCGAGTTGCGCAGCATCATCAGCGACACAAAGCAACTATTCTGCTAAATAAACCGCTAGGATACGTGTCGTCGCAGCCAGAGGACAATCATACGCCAGCAATTAAGCTTCTGACGACTGAGAATGAGTTCTATGATGAAAAGCGTCGACAGAAGCCGAATCCGAACCAAACCGCTCCAATCAATTTACCCAAGATGGCTGTTTGTGGTCGACTTGACGTAAATTCCACTGGATTGCTCATCTTTACCCAAGACGGGACGCTAGCAAAACAAATTTTAGACCCGAATGGCGGGATTGAAAAGGAGTATCTAGTTCGAGTGGATGTGGATTTAACCAAAGTGAGCAATCGACTGCAGAAACAACTAGATCGATTGCGAGATGGCATTACGGTCGATGATATCCATTACCGAGCGAAAGAGGTCGAAGTGCTGAATGCGAATCAGCTTCGATTTATATTGACGGAAGGCAAGAATCGGCATATTCGACGCATGTGTGAAGCAGTTGGGATACAAGTACGCGCTTTGAAGCGAGTACGGATTGGAGATATCAAACTGGGAAAACTTCCGGTTGGGGAATGGAGATATTTGAACCATAAAGAAACAATATAACAGTGGAACTTGATCGCATTAAAAGGCATGCATACAAGTCGCTTTCACCTATAGTAACTTTAGCAAAAGAAGGTAAGACGAACACTACGCCAAGTACTTTGTGGTTGTCGTCAAACTCGACACCTTCTTCCCTCAACATTCGCCGCTTCTTGATAATATTCGGCGATGCTTCTCCAGTCGAACCTAAGCATTGGTATAAGCACATACGACGAACATTAGAAAAGAGCAGGTAGTTACCACTGAAACCACCGATGGCACCAGTTGCAGCAACGATACGGTGGCAGGGCACTTCTGGTGCAAACGGATTGCGCTACATGATGTAAGTCCAAGTGTCTTGCAAAAGGATAAAGAGAGGTGCCTACTCGCAAAGCATTTCCAACGCTACGAGGTGCCGATTGAAGCTGTTTGGCAACATCTCCATACGTACTCACTCTACCCTTTGGAATCTACAAGCAAGTGTAAGACAATGCAATTGCAATGCATTCTACCGACAACTACTGTCGAAATAAGCTCATAAACGCTCTTCTCTAATTTATCATTTGAGTGTCATGAATCATGAGAATTGAATATATGATAGTACCAAAGGCTGTAATCTTTTTGCCTCGCCATTCGATATGTTTTGTAGCTTTACGCACATGCGTCTTGTTCACACCAGACTTCATCGTACTTGTTCGTGTCTTCATCTCTCGTATTTCGTATCAAAAGAAAAAGTTGGCAGTCGAGTTGTATACGAAATCCAAGTACAACGTGTGTGAAAAGAAAATTGTCTTTCTTATTCGAAAACAAAAGTCTTTTGCAATTGGAAACCCATCTATCGTCGTTCCACTAGAACCGAAAGCTTCACCTCCTTCTTTTTCGATGGTCCGGCCTTAGAGCTTTCTTCCTCTTCAACCTCAGAAGGTGTTTCTTCAGCCACTTCATTCTCGATCTCGTCATCCACACGCACGCGCACCGTATGCGTTCCAAGCGTCTAGAATCAAGTGAGCTATTGGATACGACGATATTAAACGATGCAATTATACGTTAATCGGGGTTGGGATGTTGATACGGGCGACTCCTACGATCAAGTTGTGCTGCTTTTCCAACATATCCGCAATGTTCTCCGCACTAGACAGAAGGTATCGTCATTAATGCTAATAAGAGATATTTGTTTGGTAGAAACCTACGTGACTTGGTTGTGTAGCTTGCGTTCCGTCTTGGAAGCCGTGTGACGCTTGAAGACGACTTCAGCGTCCGACAGACGGTCCATAATGCGCTTCAGCTCTCGCTGCTTGGTCGCCTCGGCCTCATCCACGGACTCTTTATCGACCTTATAAGCCTCTCGGTTGGCGTCCGTCGCATAGACAGCCAGCTTTTGCGGGTACAAGAAGTTTCGTGCGTATCCGGCCTTAACACTGACTTCATCACCTCGGTTGCCGAGCTTCTCTACATCCTCTTTGAGCACCATATCCACTCGATGGCTACAATCATATTCTTCAGTCACTTTTGCAATTTAATAATGACCAGGTAAATCGTACGCAAAGGATCGGGAGAGTTGCTTGGCCGTAGAAGGCTTGACAGCCGACGCTGAGAGCAGCTTAAAGGTACGAGCAAGCATGGCGGTCCTTGTGCGCTAGTGTTGGGCCAGTAAATGTGTCTCTATGATATGCCACGGTGGCTGTCTGTGGAAAACCGATAAATGGCTACAAAAGCTATTGGTGATGGCGGAGCCGATGGACGACGCGGTAGCCTCCGGCGAGGCATCCAATGTGCCAGCAGAAGAGATGCCGTTCACGGAAGAAGAGCTCCAAACATGCTACAAGGTATGCAGATGAAATTCTACTTTTATTACTACACAAGTTACTAAGTATGCATGCCGTACAGATACTGGGAACGTTAGCTGGGAACACGGCGTTATTGGAACAGAGCAATATGCGTGACTTTCGAAAGAAGTTAGCACCAGTCTCCGAGTTCATGGAGAGCCGCAAGTTTGGTGGTAAAGGTCGGAAGAAGTATTTGGAGGATAAACAATTGAAAGAGGAGAAACGAGCAAGGGTGAATAAGCGCAAGTTACTAGACAAGAAACACGTGAATAGCTCCAAATTACGTCGCGAACGGATCGAAAAGTTGAATTCACTCATGGCACAAGGCAGTGAGGATCAGTCGTTGCCGCTCATTGCAGACGGTGCGGCTGAATCGACTCCCATGGCCATTGAAAACGACGTGCAGGAGACACCAAAGCTGCAGTCATTCCGATCTTGCTATACTTGCAAAACTCGTTTTGATGCGTTGCATCACTTTTACGACCAGCTTTGTCCTACGTGTGCTGCTCTTAACTACACGAAACGCTTCCAGTCATCCGATTTGCATGGAAAGGTGGCGCTGATCACAGGAGCTCGAGTGAAGATTGGCTTCCAGGCAGCTATCAAACTGCTCCAAGCTGGAGCTGCCGTTATTGTTACGACGAGGTTCCCTGCCGATGCAGCGGAGAGGTTTGCAGCCCATGCAGACTACGCTACGTTCCAGGATCGCCTGCAGATCTACGGCATCGACTTCCGGGATCTCGTCCACTTGGAACAATTCTTGGACTACGTTCTCCACAAGTATGTATAGTGCTTTTCTATTTCGTATAACGTACTAATGGACGTATAGCTACTCCCGACTAGATATGGTTGTCCACAATGCCTGCCAGACCGTGCGTCGACCTCCGAAGTACTATGAACACTTGGTGAAGAAAGAAGGATTGGCGTTGGAGCAGCGTGATGCAGGTATCCAGAAGATGTTGCAGCATCAGCAACAGTTTCAGGCACACGTCTCGTCTATAGCGATTGAAGGTGGAGAGCAGAAGGATCACGGTGGCAGTGTGACGTCTGCGATGAAGTCTCAAGTACCGATGTTAACGACGGATGGGGAAGGCGAAGAACATTTCCCGGAAGGGATGGTTGATGTGAATGGCCAGCAGTTGGATCTCAGGTCGCAGAACTCGTGGTTGTTGAAACTTGGCCAAGTCGCGACACCGGAAGTAGCGGAAGTCTTTGCCATCAATACTTTGGCACCGTTCATCATGAACAACAAGCTAGTGCATTTGATGGCAAAGGACGTACAGGTGCACAAGTTTATTGTGAATGTCAGTGCGATGGAGGGCAAATTCTACCGGTATGTATTCCCTAATTATCATCTAGTTGACGAGTAATTCAATCTGTGATGTAGACACAAGACCGCCAACCACCCTCATACGAACATGGCAAAGGCTAGTCTTAACATGATGACTCGAACTTGTGCAGAGGATCTTGCCAAGCAAAACATCTACATGACGAGTGTGGACACTGGCTGGATCAACGATGAAAATCCGTTGGAAAAAGCGCATGCTCATGCCGAACGAGCGAATTTCCAGACACCGATCGATGAAGTAGATGCAGCAGCAAGAGTGTTGGACCCCATCTTCGATGGCTACAACTCCGGTAAGCCAGTGTGTGGTGTCTTCCTCAAGGATTACCATGTCACGGAGTGGTAAGCCGGCTAAAGACACTTCAAGATACTTCAATTTGCCAAGCTTTTCGATTGGTTATTATTCTGTGTGATGTATAGTATTGGTTGAAAAGGGTTTATCAGATGTGTCAATCGTATCATTTTTTTTACATTTGCACATCTAAAAAAATGAAAGGAGATACTCGAGTGGATAACGCTGAATATGGTCTGCCGGAAGGGAGCCGCGTGTGGTGCGCGTCGCACCCGGTCCTGCAGCACAAGATGACCAAGCTGCGTGATGAGAACACTGACAGCAACGTCTTCCGTCACGTGCTCCGTGAAATCACGTTTTACCTCGGGTCCACTCATATTGGTTCAGAATTTTGTCGATCGAGGCTAACTAGAGTATGGCTTATACATAGATATGAAGCTACGCAGGATTTGACCACCAAGACCAAGTTGATCAAGGTACGGCATGCAAAAGGATAGATTGGAGCATTGTATTTATGATGTCGATATAGACTCCGGTGGGCGAGCATGAAGGTGCTGAACTATCTGACAACGTCGCTATTGTCCCCATCCTTCGTGCTGGTCTCGGCATGGTACGGAGAATCCTTCAATATACTTGTGCGAGCAGTGGAGCTGAAAGTGGGAATAGGTGGACCCCATGTTGGATCTCATGCCGAATGCTGTCGTGTACCACTTGGGCATGTACAGAAGCGAGGAATCCCTCTTGCCGGTGCAGTACTACAATAAGCTGCCAAAGGAATGCCACACGGACGTTGCCATCGTCACGGAGCCCATGATCGCCACGGGTACCACTTGTACCTGAAATGTACCTTTTAATGGTCTAATGTGCGTTTGGCAGCGGGATCGATTAGTGCGGCTGTCGCGATTCTCAAGACGTGGGGTGTCCCTCGTATCAAGATCGTCACGACTATCGCGTCCAAGCAAGGTACTTGCTTTTACAACAATTTTGCTGTTTTGATACTAAAAATTGTATGAACAGGACTTCAAGAAATGCTGAGCAAGCACCCGGAAGTGGAAATTTATGTTGGCGCGATCGACAATGATCTGACGGACCACGGGTACATTTTCCCTGGTTTGGGCGATGCTGGTGACCGTCAATTTGCGACGCACGATCATGGCGTGAAGAAGCAGCGAACGAGCTAATCGTTCAAAAAACATGCTACCTTTCGGTTTACAATATTATGCGTATTCGATCCAAAGAAAAGAAAATGATGCACGCCGAGGAGCGCAAGCCGCAGCAGCTTGTCGATCCGTTAGATAGTTCCTGGCGATGTTATATGACTGGGGGAGAGTGGGTCCCAGATATGAACGCCACGAACTGCATGCTTTGTAACGTAGAGTTCACGTGGTGGACGCGTCGCCATCATTGCCGTCGATGTGGTGCCATGGCATGTGATAGCTGCAGCAACCATCGGACCAAGTTCATTTATCGAGTACGTTTACTACCATCTTCTCTCTTATCCATTACTTATAAAGAATCACGTAGGAAATATCTCCATTTAAAGTCGCGCAAGAAGAACAACGTGCGTGTGATGCATGCATCGCGTATATCGAGACCAAGTTGGCGAAGTCGTTCCAAAAGCGCTTCCAAAGAAAAGACACATCTGTGTAATATATTTTCTTTCGTCGTCGACTCGTGGTCGTGTGTTCCTCGTGCCAGGATGTGACCTCTTGGTTGTCGTATTCGGCAGGACTTGGAAAGCCGGCTAAAGCAGACGAAGCTCGTTCTCCCATCGTCCGACTTGGCCCCGCATCCCTCGGCGGACCATCGATTAAGCTTATAAAGACCTGTACAAGCCTTTGTAGACTAGTTCTTGTACTATCCAAACCACTAGCAAAGACGTTTGTTTGTATTGGCATATAAATCAGAATGGATGAAGAACTCCTTCGTGCTGTGGACAGTGCTGTTGATCATGTCGACGACGAGTACGTTACCGATGAGGAGCTTGAGCTGCAAGATCTCGAGCCTGATCGTCGCCATTCTGTCGCATCGTCCGCTTCGTCTTCACAACGTGCTGGTCGTCCGAGCGTAGCAGATCGTCCAACGTCTTCAGCCCAGATGAAGCACCGAGGCAGCGTTACGGAAGGAAAGTCGTCTCGTCGAGCCAGTATGATCGACTCAAGCTCGAGAAAAAGTTCACAAAGTCGTTTATTAGCCGGAACAGCAGCTTCCGACCTCAAGCGCAAGTCGAGTATGTCGGAGAATGAGCCTCCGAATCGTTCTCAAGCTACAAACCCATCTCGTCGTCTCGGTACGACATCTACGCGTCGTCCAGCCACTGCCAAGAGCAAGCCTGTCTCGGCTGCAGAAGCTCGACGCGCCTATGATCAGTCCTTACGCCAGCGTCTCGAAGGCGATCGACCTCGATCAAATAACGCCACGTCTCGCATTCGTTCTCAACCGAGCAATCGTCGTGCGAGCTTAGCGTCATCTACTTGCTCGACCGAGTCGAATTCCTCTACTTCATCGATCTTCCCATCGTCTTTGCCGTCGAAAGGCGGTCGATACGCCCAAGCTCGTCGTGCATCTGTCGCACCTGAAGAGCGTAGTAGTCATTCAATACAGGATATGAGTCCAGAGGCTGTGAAGCAGCGGCATTCGTTAACGACGCAAGAAGTACAGGAAGCGATTGCACGTGCCCAACGCGCCAAATCATCGACGAATCCGCGTGTACAGGAGCGAGCGACGGAGCGTGTGCAAGGTCTTGTGCAGGAGATGGCTGACAGTGGTTCTGCTCTCGTATCTGCTTTTGACAGTCTCCAGACGCGTAGTCAGCGTCTGGAAGAGGAGCTAGGCGAGTCTTCCACGACGTTGGAGAATCTCCGTAGGTCGGTGAAGGACAGAGATGAAGAGATTCGTCGATTGAGGGAAGAAAAACGACAGGAGAAGGTTGCATCGAGTGCCAAGATGGCGGAAGAAGCCGTGCAGGAAGTGGATTCATCTGCTTCTGACCTGAAAGAGATGGTTTTAAAAGCTTCCGAACGGATTGAAGAGAAGTGGAAGGCTCGCGTTGCGAAGATGAAGGAAGATTTTGAAACGCAGTTGACGAAAGAACGGGAGAAAACGTCTGAATCCGTTCTCTCGACCTCGCGACTAGTTACCGAGACGAAACAGGAGAAGGAGGATGCTCTCCAGTCGTATAAAGAAGAGAACTCGACGCTTTTGAATCAAAAGAAACAACTGGAGATTGATCTCGGTGCCGCGAATCGCGAACTGGAGTTCGTCCGATCGCAATTGAGTAGTGATGATGCTGCTCGAAGTGATGATGCGCATAGCTTTTGGCAGCGTACGACGGACTTGGAGCGTAAGAATCGAGAGCTGAATGAAGAAGTGACGCGATTGACGCAGCAAGTGACGAAGTTGACGCAGCACGAGAGTGCGATGCGGAAGGCTGCGCAGGAGCTACGTCAGGAGACTGCAGAGAAGATTAGAGCTGCCAAGGAGAAAGAGGCGGAGAGGCTGGCGATGCAAGAAAAGTTGAGCAAGGTCGAGCAGGAGGTGAGTGTCGAGAAGGACAAGACGCAGCAGTTGGAAGTATCGAATGAGCAGCTCACAGCGGAGAATACGGCTTTGTATGCGCAGATGGTAGCGCAGCAGACTGCGCATGAGAAGGAGTTGGAGGACGAGAAGAAGAGATCGGAGCGTCGGCAGTTGGAGCTAAACGATGAAGTGAGGTTGTTGGAGCAACATAATCGCGTGATTAAAGAGTCTAGTCACGTCCCGACGAGTGACACTGCGTCTATCGCGACTGACATGTCAGATAACGTTAGCGCTAGTGACTGTAATGAGCCGAATGTCGAGTTGCAGGAGGTGACGACGGAGCTACTGCAGGCGAGACGTCAGTTGTCGGAGAAGAGTCATCAGATCACGAGTCTCGAGCAACAGATTGCCGAGAATGAAAAGGTGCGACGCAAGTTGCATAATACGATCCAAGAGATGAAGGGTAATATCCGTGTGAATGTTCGTCTACGTCCGTTCTTGCCTGGCGATGGCGAAGCGACAACGCCTTCAATCATGTGTGATCCGATCGGATCGACCTTGTCGACTCGAACTGAGACGCCACATACGTTTGCATTTGATAAAGTGTTTGGTCAGAGTCATGACCAGCAGCATGTCTTTGATGAAGTGAAAGACTTTATCCAATCTGCGCTGGATGGGTATAACGTTTGTATCTTTGCATACGGACAAACCGGATCGGGGAAGACACATACGATGCAAGGGAGTGGGAAGAATCAGATGCGTGGAATCATCCCTCGATCCATCCAACAGATTATTGAGAACTGTCGGGAGCTCGAGGAACAAGGATGGACGTATACGCTTCACGCGTCTTTCTATGAGATTTATAACGAAACGATTCGAGACTTGTTGACGTCGGAGCAGGATCAAAAGTATGCCATTCGAACGGATGCCAAGGGCCGGAATTATGTCGACGGATTGGTGCGACAAGAGATTAATCTCGAGGATGCACAGCAAGAGGTGGAGAACGTCATGGGCACGGCGGCGAGAAATCGGTCGGTCCAGAAGACTGATATGAATGCCCATTCGTCCCGTAGTCATAGTATCTTTTTGTTGTCGATTCATGGCGTGAATGACGTTCAAGGGACGGAGATGGAGGGAACGTTGAATCTCGTGGACTTGGCCGGGAGTGAACGACTCGGTCGGTCGAAAGCGACGGGCGATCGACTTAAGGAGACACAGGCGATTAATAAAAGTTTGAGTAACTTGGCGAATGTCTTCCAGGCGCTCGTGAAGAAGACGACGCATGTGCCGTATAGGAATTCCAAGCTCACGTATGCACTCCAGCCAGCTTTATCAGGCGACGGGAAGACGTTGATGATGGTGAATCTCTCGCCGACGGAATCGTCGATTGAAGAGAGCTTGTGTTCACTCCGGTTTGCCCAGAATGTGAGTCAATGTGAATTGGGGACACCTACGAGGCAGATTAAGATGCAGTCGAACGGATCGGCTGCGTCGAGGATGCGAGGGTCAAGAGTGCGTTAAGATGAAGAGATCGTTGGCAAGTCTTTTTGAAAATTCTGGATGAAAAAATAGTTTGCTACATGCATATCGTTTTTCTTATGTCTATTCGTCCGTGCATTTGAGGTAAAGGATCATGCGCGTAAAGTAGGTGAGCGTGCAGATGGCGCAGATGACGAGCGTGATGATGAACGCACCGGAGCCTTCGGGTCCAGACGGTATCGCACCTTTGCTGTCGTACTTGTCGTTCGAGTAGCCATAGTCCAAGGCTAGCGGGAGTCCAATGGCCCAGAAGAGCGCGTGCGTCGCGATGAGGTTGAATGTCCAGCCGTAGTTGTCGTTGAGGTAGCCACCTAGTGTCTTTGTCATGCTGTCTAGAATGAAGGAATGAACAAAGAGACGGAAGTGTGGGTTTTGAAACGTCTTTCAAGGCCGTTTCTATTGAGATTGGAGGTTGGATCTAGTCTCGTTCACTGATAGCAGTCAAGTGGCCTTCCACCTCTTGCTCGCTCAACTTTCGGAACCTAGCACATGGATTAGATGCATGTGGTCTATAGATAATACGGAAGATAATACCTCTGTCCTTGGGAGATGACGCCGACTTCGACTTCATCCGGACGGAAATCGGCGGATAGAACGGATTGGAGACACGTGATGGCCGTGTGGAGCGTTGTTTCATCGTCCATGGCCGGGTCGGCCTTGATCTTCTTCTCGAGGTAGTTCTGCGCCTCCTGCTCTTTCGATCCAGCCGACGTGGCCTTGTAGCCCCAGAAGTGGCCGGCCGGATCGATCTTGTACAGCTGAGGTCCCTTTTCGTCGTCGTAGCTGATGAGCATCGTGATGACGCCAAAGGCACGCATGGACGCGTGCTGCGTGTACACTTGTGCGACGTCAGCAATACGCTTGGCGAGGACGTGGCACGGCATTTTGTATCCGTATTTGAACTCGAACTCGTGCGCTTCGTGACGAAGACGCTGGACTTGCGCTTTCGAGTCAGCTAATAAGGACGAAATAGACCGTTAGGATTGATATAGAGTAGATTGAGAGATGATAGCGTACCGTATAGGCCAGTCATGAGGCATCCGATCTCGGGCGTGATGGAAAAAATGTTCGTGACGGACTCCGGGTCGATCAATTTGTCCTAACGCATGCAGTGAGCATGTAGATCCATTGATATCTTGCCTATGAGTATGGTACCTGCACTTTTTTCTGCGTGACAAAGGCGCAGCTCGTTTTCCCACGAACAGCGACGGACGTCAGGCCACTCTCCTTGGCAGCCTTGAACGCGTATTCTGTCCATTCAAACTTTACTTGAGACGATGTATATTGCTAAGACGACGTCTGTCGAACGTACCGATCTGATAGAGTCTCCCCTCAGGTGAGAAGATAGTAATATGTCGGTCATATCCTTCCGCCGCCATGACAATTTAAGCTGCTTCTTCCGTTCTTAAGATCTTCGTCTTACGAAATGGACTTGTCTTTTTAAACTAAAACGTTACAATTAGGAACGAATTAACCATTCTAGGCTACAATTCGAAAAAATACTTTGAAAGGCTACATATCGATAGAAGACAAGTCTATTCGTTCGAATGGAGAAAAACGACTAAACTTAGTGGTTGATGAAAAAGGCTTGGAGCAGACCGATGAGTAGGCCGAGGACACCACCCATGAGTACCAACTTCCACTCGTCTTCTTGAAAGACTGGATGTAAAAGCTGCTCAAACTCTTCGGAACTGATGCCCTTCATCTTTTCTCGTAAAGTCGTCTCGAGATCCAAAGCTTCCGTCGCATAGTCCTCAATCTGTCGAAGACTGTCTGGGAATTTATCCACAATATGATTCGTCACGTCGTCCTTGATGTTCATGTACGTATCTTCTCCGATGCTCATGTTCATAATACGCTCCGTCGTCCTCGCACTGTCGTTGACAGCGTCCTGGACATTGTCGTACACGAGTTCAAACAGGCGATCTGAGTACGGACCTTTGAGGATGGCTTCGATGATATTATGCGACGTCAAGACCTCCGACGCGACCATTCGACCGTAGACGTACGACACTTCATTCTGTCGACGTAAGAAGAGACCTTGCATGGTGATACCACAGATACGCTTCGGGTTCACGGGGTTGAAGATCATCTTTAACGCCAACCAGTTCGTCAGTGTCCCGACGACGAGACCGACGACGGGGAAGACGACCATGCGGTCGGTGTAAACGAACCAGAGACCCATCTGCATCAGACCAAAGAGCAGACCCATGTACGCACCAGCGTTTCGGATAAACGACAGCTCCTTGTAGCCACAGACGAGGAACATGTTCACGAGAAGTTGCGGGTCTCGCATCATGTTGTGCACGACCATGTCTTCGAGGTCAAAGACGTCTTCGATATTATTCCGGATTTCATTCATCAGCGCTTCGATGTGTGCCGGAGCTTCTTCCTTGACTTTCTGAATGATCTCGTCTTTCACGCGGGACGGTAGGACGTTCCAAAGGTCCGGATTGTACTTGAGGGCCATGTCTTCAATGATATCTTGGATCGTATTGAAGAGAATGGGCTCGAGCACTTCCACCACACGACCTGGTTCGACGCGCGAGAAGACTTCCTTGATGCTCAAGAGCTTCTGCGTCATGATCTGACACGTCTGTCGAGCCATCTTCTCTCCTTTAAACGGCACAATGCCTTGCCAACCGAGACCGGTGTTTGTGCCTGGAATCTGGAGAACACCGAGGTAGTTGAGAGGGTAAAAGGTCATCCAGAGCGCGAGCCAGATGTGGATGTACGTGAAGGCAACGCAGACGAGCGGGATAGACCCGTACTTGATCAATTGCTCGGACGAGATACCAGCGTCTTCTAGTGGATCTTTCAAGGCAGTAAAGCATAGGATAGCAACGATAATGAATAGAACGAGTAGGATGCCGATAGGTATCGTCGGAAGTTCAATCACCGGTGGGAACTTGGCGGCTTTACTCTTGCCATCCTTTTTTTTACTATCGCTCTGATTTTTATCCGTTAGCGGGACAAAGTCCGTCACGATACCAGGAGACGATAAACCTTCTTCTGTCGCGACTTGTGCCATACCTAAGAGAGTAAATCGACAACTTGTCGCGAGTTCCTGTGGTTCGATCTGCGCCCATCGTGCCGGAGCAAAGTGAATCACTTCGTCCCCAGAGAAATGCCGCAATTGTGGTGCAAGAGGAGCAAAGCGTCCGTTCTCGAACTTGCGTAGCCAGTCCTCGAGCTGCGCAGCGCCCCAATTCGCTGGATTTACCAGCGCTTCTTGCTTGGCCATGACGAAGAATGCTGACTATCGCGTCCGAAACGGTTGATGTCAACTACCTATACAAACATCAAGTGACTTGTGCTGGACAGTCTATCTTTCATGGGTAGTGGCTACTTGTAGCATTTCGTAATCTTTATCATTTGTAATTGTCGAAAGTGGCTATTTGAAAGTCGAAAGGAGGCTAGATCGGAAAGATTCGAGAAGACGGACACTTGGAAAAACACGTTGTGAGAGAAGAAGCATGGGCGTCGTCAAGGTGAATGGAGAGAGTGAATGGAACTCCCAGTTGACGAATGCAGGTGGGAAATTGGTCGTAGTCGACTTTTCAGCTACTTGGTACGTGCTTCTAGTACAAAAGCCATTGGAACGTGTATACTTATAAGATGTAGGTGTGGGCCGTGCCAAATGATTAAACCGGTTGTGGAGCAATTGAGTAACCAATACACGGATGTTCTCTTTCTAGAAGTGGATGAAGGATCCAATCGGTCTCTCATCAGTGCACTTGGTGTAAGAGGCTTCCCAACCTTCCACTTTTACGTCAGTCAGAGCAAGGTTGATGAGCTCGTGGGAGCCGACCAGAACGCTTTGCGTCAGAAGATCGAGCAATGGCGTCAATCGGCTTTTAACCCCTTCGCCTCCACTGGCACAGCTCTTGGTGGTGGTTCTTCCATCCAGGACGCACGAGAAGCTCGTCTTCGTCGATTAGCAAATCTGGAAGCTTCTCAAGCGAAAGAGACTCAGAATCAGCCGAAAGATATTCAGCAGACGGAATCGAAAGCGTCCGAGGACCAGGAGATGGTTTGTGATATGGAAACCGGTGTCTGTCATGTCCCGGAGCCTGCGTCTAACAAGTCCGTTCCGTCGGACTCGACACCAGAAGTGAATCCGGAACTGATGAGTCAGCTACAAGAGATGGGTTTCCCAGAGATTCGATGCAAGAAGGCCCTCTTGGCGACCAATGGGCAGGGTCTTGAGGATGCTGTGAACTGGATTGGTGAGCATCAGGATGACGCGGACATTGATGCGCCCATCCAGTACCTGGATATGGCGCAACACGCGAAGAAACCATTGACGGCAGAGGAGAAGGAAAAGAAAATTGAAGAACTAAAAGCCAAGATGAAGGCGAAACGAGCGGAGCGTCAGGAGAACGAAAAAGTGGAATTGACTGAAAGCGAGATCAAGAGGCGACAGACGGGAAAAGGGATGCAAGAGGCACAGGCTGAGCATGAATCTTTGCGTCGGAAGCGAGATATTGAGATGCGTAAAAAAGAAAAGGAAGATGCGAAGAGAGAGCGTGAACGTCTGCGTCGAGAACTGGAACGTGACAAGATGGAGCGCAAGGCTCGTGGTGGACGTCTCGGTGGTCCTCCGATCGATCTCCCGAATACCGACGGCGATAACCTTCCGCTTGAAGCAAAAGAAAAGAAAGAAAAGAAAGAGAAGGAGGTCTTGTCTCCGGAAGAGCAGATGGATAAGAGCTTGGACAAGTTGAAGAGGTACCGTGTCGCGGGAGACGGACATGCTGCCGTCAAGACACTCGGTGTGTACGTCAAGAACCTGTTGGAGAAACCAGACGAGGAAAAGTTCCGTTCGATCAACCTCGAGAATGCAGCATTCAAGAAGCGTGTGGGTGGTCTTGTCGGTGGCATCTCTTTCCTCAAGGCACTTGGCTACGAAAAGGACGGCACGACGTTGGTTTTAAGTCTGGAGAAACGAGATGAAGCGTTGCTAAAGACAGCACAGGAAAAATTGTCGACAGCGTTAACGGAACTGGCTTAACAAGACTCTTTTTTTTCTACTGGCATGTTATATCGAAAAGAAACGACTGAAGAAACCTTTGGACGGTGTCGGTTTTGTCTCAGGTTCCGTCTCGACTGGTTCTTCCTCTGATTCTTCTTCCATTAGAGGTTGGAATGGACGTGTCGGGATAGGCGGAGACACGACGTCTGTCTGGATACCACTCACAATGATCGATACGTGGACAGTACCGGTACTCGTCGGATCGTACGTCGTGCCGAAGATAATGTTCGCGTCTTCCGATACTTTGTTTCGAATCGTGTCCATCACTTTGTCCACTTCAAATAGTGTCATGTCCTCACCGCCTCGAATCGTCACGAGGAGCCCGACAGCAGATTCCGTTGGTAGGTCGCCTAGAAGAGGGTTCACAAGCGCCTTTTCCGCTGCCTTGAGCGCTCGGTCTTCAGCATCATCCGAGCTGCCGGATCCCATGAGCGCTCGCCCGGCGTTCGATAAGATGGTCTTGATGTCTGCGAAATCGAGATTGATTAACCCAGGTCGTATGATGAGGTCCGTCACGCCTCGAACACCTTCTAATAGCACTTCATCTGCGTATCGGAAGGCCTCTAGCATTGTCGTACGCTTACTCGCGAGCGCGAGGAGGTTCTGATTCGGAACGATAATCAAAGTGTCGACGTGTTTCGCGAGCTCCTGGACACCAGCATTGGCAAGACGTGTGCGGTTAGGACCTTCCGACCGAAATGGCGTGCTGACGACGCCGACAGTGAGGATCCCGAGCTCCCTCGCTGTCGCTGCGACAACAGGAGCTGCTCCTGTGCAAGTTCCGCCACCCATACCTCCTGTAATAAAGAGCATGTTACTATCCGACAGAGCTTGTTTAATCTCTTCTTTCTGTTGCTCGGCAGACTTTTGTCCTAACGCAGGCTTGGATCCGGCACCAAGACCTTTCGTAACGTCCTCTCCAAGTGTGATTTTATGTGGTGCAAGGGAACGAGCAAGTGCTTGACAGTCTGTATTGGCCACGACAAACTCTACGCCATCCAGTTGAGCGGACACCATGTTATTAACCGCGTTGCTGCCGGCACCACCGAGTCCCATGACTGTAATCAGCGGTCGGCCGTGCTTGTAAGCGGATAAGAGAGGAGAGGATCGTTTCGATGTTTCCACCACTTCTGGAGTAGATGTAGCTGTTGTTTCTTGTTTCCGGGGACGAGAAGTATTCGTACGCTTGGTACTAGCAGCTTTCTTACTTCGTGTGCGACTAGACCGAGGTGGCGAGACATCGTCTTGAGCGCCATTAATTTTGCTCGTACTACTTTCCGTGTGCACTCCATGAGCTAGGAATGGAGAGCATCGACTCTTTCCGATGTACGTAAGACGTCTCGTAGCAAAAGTACGCGTACAGACGCTCATGTAGACTAGAAGAGAGGAGATACAGGAATCGATCAGAGCCGTTCGAGTCTGATGCGTATGTCTTAAAATTATAAATTGCCACTGTTCTTGTATTTTGAATAAAATGTATAGGACGATCACTTAGGATCGTGGCGAGGCTTGCTGGATGCCATGTTGGAGAGCTTGGATCTATTGGGATCATTGGTATTTGATGGTGGTAGTTGGATGGATGGTTGGTACGAGTTGCTGGGAATGGAGAGGCATGGTCATTTCTTTCGTTGTCAGACGTTGCTGCGTTTGCTTGGATGTAGTCTCATCAGACGAAACTATCGACTCGTTGATACCTAGAGACGCATCGTTGGGTTGCCGAATTTCTTCCACGAGCTCATCATCTACCTTTCTTGATGCATCGTCTTCCAGCCATTGTTTCATACTACCAACTTGCACTTCTTCTTTGGGATGTAAGAGCGCGAACTTGCCGACGACACCGATACCCAAGACCTTTTCAGGAATGAAATCTCCGCAAGACTAGTAAAACATACATTAGACGTTGTGGCAAACAGAAATCGAGTAGGTTACCACATAGTTCTGTACCAGTAACTTGGTACAGGGATTTCCATTATGCTCTTGCAGGATCTTGATCGCTTCTGTGAACGGACGATTATCGATGCGTCCGTCATTCACGGCGACAATGCAGTTATTAGACTGCACCTGAACCCAATCAATGTCTCCAGTCGCGTCATCGACCTTACCAATTCGTTTAAGCATGATACTTGGCTGGTCTATAAAGTCACATTCCGCTGTGCTCTCTACTTCCACTAGTCGCTCATACAGGTATAGTTCGAACTGGAAGATCTCTCCGACAGAGTCCTGGATCATAGCATTACACCCACTCGCGACCACTTGTCGACGCATAGCATTTATATCTAAGTTTTATAAGATAAAAGTATCGTCTATCAAGATATAGCGCTGGACGTACCGCTTTGGACGTAGACAAAGTGGATAAACGTATCACTCGGAATGTCATGAGAGTCGATCGTAATCTGGCTGTGACTACCTTTAGGTACGGCGTAGTAAGAAGTGGTTTGGAGCTCAGTCGAATCGTCTTCTGAAAAAATGAGTTGGATATAATCTCGATTTGAATGGTTTTCTGGCGCTGTTACGTCAATTGTAAGCTTCGCTCCGCGTTGCACTTGTGCTCCAAGGTCCAGTTGGATGATACCACTCGGTCGGAAGGCTAGTAGTTGAATGGAATAATCTGAGGAAGGCGTTCGACGTTGGAGACTGTATCGTATTCCTTCTACTAGATCGACGTGTTCCAAGAGATGACCTCTATTGAGCAGGTCTTGTGGCAACAGTCCGACATGATTCCGCACTGGTTCCGCGTTATATTCCAACAAAAGGTTTACGAGAGGGAAGCATGACGCATGACATGCATAATGAAGAGCTGTCCATCCTTTATCATCTTGATGGTGGACATTCGCATTATACGACAAAAGTAGTGATAGGATTTCCATGCGTCGAGATACAGACGCATCGATCCGGCTTGAATCACCTTCATCACTATCATCGTCACTACCACCCTCCTTCATCGTACTAGCCTTTTCCAATTCAGCATACCATTCATCATCTATTTCTTCTACTGGCGACATGCAATGAGCAATCGTCATGACCAGCGGCGTCCGTCCATTCTCATCCTCTTCTTCTACCTGTGCAGCCGTGCTGGACTTGAGCAGCAGTCGAATGACATCAATGTCACCTCGTGCACAAGCACTGTGCAGCGTCATGCTGTTCCCCATCGTCGTCAGGATATTGAGGGGAACGTCACTTGAGCGACTATTACGGATGGACGGTTTCGAAATGGCTACACGATGCTCTAATTTTATTGAATAATATATTTATCTATTCGATGTGATTGGGTGAAAAGAGCTTCAAGTACTATCCGAACGCTGCTTTGTAAGTCGACATGTTATTTCGGTTTTATTTTTCATCCTCCGTTCGAATGTACTTGCCATACGCATCCAACGCTATGCCTGTCGTTGTTTCTTCCGCTCATGCGTCGAGTCACTTCCAGCAGACGGATGATAGAATCGAATTTCGTCAATCATCCGCTTGCGAATTTCATTCACATTTAACTTCTTCTCGTCAAAGTCCAATTGAATCGTCTTCGGAGCAACAATTTCTTCTTCCAAAGATCGGATGCTACCGAGGTACGCATGGTTCAATGCCTCATCCAGCGTAATACGCTTTCGAGGGTTCATCTGGAGCATGCGTGTCAACAGATCGATCGCAGAAGGCTCTGCGCCAGGATACATCTCCTGTAGATTCCTCTTCGGACGCTTCGGGAGACTACGCAAGTACGTCTGGACATCCGGATCCGCAATTTCAGCAATATCCTCGTCATCCATAGTCCCTAGAACGTCCAAGATCGTATTCAATTGGTCGCGGCTATCTTGAGGGAGCATCTGACCTCCACCTGGACTCAGTGGGAAGCACGAGACGCCAGGGAAAAGAGGTTCTCGTTGCTGATGCGACGGTACACTGCTCTTTTGCATACTCAGTAGCTCAGCAAAGATACATCCGACGCTCCAGACGTCAATAGCAGCCGAGTAGTCATGATCTCGGAAGATAATCTCGGGCGCTCGATACCACCTCGTGACAACATGCTCGGTGAGCTGTCGTTCAATACGATTCGATGGCGTTCGAGGGTGGATGCCAGCACAGCTAAGAGACTTGTCATTCGGCGTACTCCCGTCACTCTCTCGCTTTCGCTTTCTCCCAGACGTCGATGTCGATAGACTTCGAGCAAGTCCAAAATCACAGATCTTGGCAGCAACAGGAGACAAGTTCAAAAGCACATTGGCTGGTTTTAAATCCCGATGGACAATCTCTGCAGAGTGCATGTACTTGAGCGCTTTCAGCAAGTCCAAGAGAAGCCAACGCAAGTGTTCAGCCGTGAGGAATTGAGGACTATGTAAGAGTTTCTCGAGATCAGAAGGAGAGTACTCGAGAACAACAAAGAGATCTTGGAAATTATCCAAGTCACGAGGTGCAATGATCTCGCGCATTTGCACAATGTTCGGATGACGCAATTGACGTACGATGCAGAGCTCTCGTAAGATACGTTTTGCGTCGACCGGGTCGGAGAAGACGTTCTGGATGCGTTTGATCGCGACGAGCTCACCCGTTGCGACGTGCTTGCAGCGAATGACTTGGCCATAGCTGCCTTGGCCAAGCATACATTCGATGGCATAGGTCGGGGCGATTTCTCCCCAACCAGGAACCTTGGCTTCGTTATCCGACTGGACGCTTGGCGGTGCTGGCTCTGGCGTCGGATGGTTGTTGCTGCTAGATGCCATCGTCGTCTTAGCTCCGTCGAGAAGAGGATTGCTTCGATCCGTGATGGACGGCGTCGATGCACGTGACTTAGGCATGTGAGAGATGTCATGCGCGACCACGAGCATGCCTGGACCAGCCGCATTGGCCAGAAGAGGTGTGCAAGTGCACATAAGCGTGACTTTCCCGCCGCTCCGGTTCTTAAAATCCAGCACAGAGGCTGGGAGGGAGGATCCTTGTATGCATCGAGCGTGTGCGACGGATAGGAATGTGGCTGTCGCTGGAGGTACCATGAATTGTGCGTCCTGTAACAAGTTTCTCCCGGCCATTTCGTCTCGCGTACACCCTGTGAGCTCTGCAGCTGCGTCATTCCATAGGATAATACGCATATGCTCATCCATAACGAAGGAGACTGTCTTGGACGTGTAGAGCGACTTGCCGAGACTGGCTAGACTCTCTGAAGTCGATAGGTAGGACTCGACGGACGTAACAAAGTTGTGGACTTGGTGGGCATTGGACGCGAATTCGAGGTTCTCGCCAATCGTTTGCTGTAGAAGAGACCTAATGACATTATGTCGAGGTTTACTCGACTCGTTTCGCGTTGAGTCCTTCGGTACCGGTCCTGAAAACGAATCTCTTTGAGATCCGTCCGAGCCAGTGTCGACGGACGGGTCAAACGTCACCGAGTACTGTGCTTTGCTCGTGCCGTTCATAGCCTAGAGATCAACACTTGATCGTTGCGTCTACTTATGGTTCGTTAGCAAGTGTTAAAGTGCGTTCGTGGCGGATGCATCTGCTTACAAAGAGCGAGGGCGTGATCACCTGGATTATCAGACTTTGTCCAGCAAACAAATCGTTCGCAAATGATAGGACAAGAGCGAGGGGTTTCCTTCAAGCAAGCAACTCGACAATGAACCTTGGACCTAAGTGGAGTTCCGAGGGAAGAAGGAGGGCGTCTGCTTTGACTTGAAAGCTCGCTTGACGTCCTTTTGGTGTTGTGCAGCGGTAATTTACGCTCCTGTCTCTCTCTAATTGTACACTCACAAGCCAATGAAAACGAAAAAAGGAAAACGGTTTCATAATCAACGAATCAAAATGCTACGCTCCTTGTAAATTATGATCGCCAGACTGCAAACAATTCCGATATAACATATCCGCCACGCGTTCTCGATCCTCAAGCGTTGCAGCATGCCTCTTGGAGGATAGGATGTGGTACTCGTCTTCTTGTGTCTAGCATCGTTCGAATATCTTGTAGAGGTTCGTGAGACTCGACACTGGTGTGATCATCTTCGTCTCGTTCAGTTCTCTCGGCGGCGTGAACGACGGCTTCTTATAGGCTGGAAACAAGACGTGCTCCAGCACACTCGTCATGTGCTCCATGTCGTTTGGAAACCTCGTGTCTCCATACCAGTACGCTAGTACAGAAGCCACATCCCGGAAGCAGTCTTCCTCCTCTTCCCAGTTCACATCCGTCGCTAGTTGGAAGACAAACTCGGGTAGAGCATGGATCGACGGTTCGTACGTTTCCAAGAGCAGTGGAATTCCATGTAGCATGCCCTATCCAAGTCATTAGCTACCCTCTACATTAGATTAGAAAGCTACAGACTTGATCGTTAATGTCCAGTCCAAAGTATTCCTTCAGCATCGATCCTTTGGAAGCAAGTAACGTCTGAATCTCATCTGCCAATTGCTCTCGAGGTCCATCTTCCTCGTCATATCCGTTATCTGGGTTCTTAAGCGCTTCCAGCACCAAGTCACGGATACTAAAAGCAGACGGGAGATCGAGTGACTGGGTCTCACCGAAGTATTCGATCACTCGTTCATAAAAGTAGTGGAAAGCAATCTCTCGATGGCGAACGGCATACAGTTCTGTCTGGTGTTGAATCAAAGCAAAGTCACAGTTGATGACACCAACAAAAGTATGTGCTCGCAGCAACTGAGATACACGTTCACTCCGTTGTTGTCGGATCTGTTCCTTTAGATGCTGAACACTCGACAACTTTGGTTCACGAAGCGTTCGTGTGTTTCCTACCTCCTCATTCTCCATCTCCACATCTTCATCCGGCACCTCATCTGCCTTTCGCTTTCGAGCGCTACGCCTAGGTTCTGTGTCGTCTGTTGTTTGTAAGAAAGTCAATTTAGACTGCTGAGAGTCGAGGAAGTAGTACTTGTCCATCGTATTCACACGATGATCTGTTCGAACGAGTTTATTTGGAGCTTTCGCAGGTGCTCGCTTCTTGGACGTTTGACTCAAGTCAATTGATTGTGTTGGTGTCGATAGTTCGGTGCTAGATGTACTCGATACACTGTCCTGTTCGTCTGGTTGCGGTTCACTGCGTTCCACTGGCAGTTGTGTCTGGAGCATAGTAGTGATGGATTGAACGGGAAAGCTTCTACTTTCATTACATCCTTTCAAACGTGTCTCCATGGCTTGTGTAATAGACTCTATGATGTCGTCTTCGTATAGAAAGTGGACTTCTCGCTTTGTCGGATGGACATTCACGTCGACATTGGATGGAGGTAGGTCGATACTCAAGTAGATGAATGGATGTGTGTGCTTTGGAAGATAGAGCGAGTAGATGTAATCACAAGCTCTCTTCAGCGCTGGACAATCGACCAGTCGATTGTTGATAAAGAGGATAAAGTGGCTCTTTTTCATACTATTAATATGTTAATTGGGTGCATACAAAGAGTTGAAAGAGGTATTTACTTGTAATTGGCGTTGCTGATAAGTCCTTTGACGTGATGTTCATGGTGATTCGCATTATCAGCTTCGTCTTGCTCGAATGCAAGTAACTCATCCGCTAGCTTTCGGCCATAAATGACTCGAATCGCATCCAACTGACTAGATGCCTGTGTCGTACTCACGTCACACGAGCTCTCACGATACTATCGACTATGGCATAAGTCCATTTTCTAGTTAGAAGGTAGAGATAGACGTACCTTTTTGCAGACAAAGCCGATGTTAGACGCAGCATAATGGACAGCATACTTTTGGACGACGTCGATAATACGTTGGTACTGCTCTGACGTGTTCTTAAGCGCCTGTTTTCTCGTATGCAAGTTATAGAATAGATCCTCCACGACAATCTGTGTCCCGTCATTACCTGCACAAGGCACAGGGTCTTTCGAACCTCCAGGTCGTTTCGCTGTTAGCTTACCATCTCTATAGGAAGCCTTATAGGCACACTGTTCGTCCTTTGTTTTCGACGTTATCGTGACGTGGGCGACGTGGGAGATACTCGCAAGAGCTTCACCACGGAATCCGAATGACGCGATTTCACGCAAGTCTTCAAACGTTCGCAATTTACTCGTAGTAAACCTCTCACAGACAAGTTCCAAGTCTGCTTTTCGAATACCATGTCCATTATCCTGTATCTGTAGTAACTTCAGTCCTCCTTGACTAGCTGTGATGGAGATATGAGTAGCTCCGGCATCGAGACTATTTTCCAATAGCTCCTTTAAAGCATTTGCTGGTCGATGGATCACTTCACCTGCTGCAATTCGGTTGATAACTTCCGGACGAAGGCGTTCGATAGGAGTAGAAGTAGACATCCTCTTTCGCTTCTTCTCGAGAGCTTTGATCGTTGTGATCGTGGACTGTCCGAGGCATAAATGGCGGGAAATGCACATTTGCAAATTCAGTTGTACATTTGCAATGCACGTACTCAAGGTGGCGAAAGGGTCCAAGGCTCTCTTTGACTGTGTGCTCGTGGAAGAAGTACTGGAGGAAGATTTGGCTCGATATCAGCACGGACATGACGTTTTAAAGAGGCTGGAGTAAATTGCATGTACAGCGAGGATGATGGAGATAACTGCTAATGAGACCGTAGTGTAAACGAGGTTTGTATCAGTAAGCGATTGAGCATGGACATTTTGGAAGGCATGGTTGCTCAGTCATCCGTAAAGGTACTTGCTTTAAACTACTAGTGAGTTGAGATCTATTAAGGATGTGAACTTGGCAGCCGGTCGAATGCTTGGTCGAACCAGTCGCAGCTCATGAGACTGCGTTTCGTAATCTAGGCCACGATCTACTCCAACGCAAGCGAGTACTACTCTGTTGATTTAAGAGGTATAGAGCAACTGATGACATCTATTAGGCTGGTGTCGCTCTAGTGAGCAATGGGAGGATGCTACTCTTCATTCCTCTTCGCGATTACAAGGACCGATACATGCGGTGCATGCTTCTGCAGGAAGGACAGAAGGACTATGCTACCGCTAATAGCTCAACACATATGAGCGATGTATGTGTTCATAACTTATGCCTAGTTGATGCTAGTAGATGATGATATAATGTCTATAGGCGACCGACAGGGTGAATGTTATTGAAAGTATTTCTTCAAGCACACCAGTAGCGTATGATGAGGGATCATCCAACGATCCTTATGCGGAACTGAGGTCATTATCATCGTACAACGTATATTTCAAAGCGCAAAGCTGATTGTTCTGTGTAGAAACCAAGTAGAAGATATGCATGTGTACCAGTACAACATGCTATGGCAGTGGATGTCGCCCAACAAATTCGACGACAATCATTAAGACAATACAAGTTCACCAGATATAAGATCCATTTCAGTCACAAAAGCACCGAGCACAATGAATATCAATGCCTTGATGTTCTGCTACGATTACCACGCCATATCAAGAGGATAAACATATCCAGATTGATGAGAAAGCTCCTGCTTCTATTCTTTTACGACAGATAAAGTCAAGTAGAGACCAAGACAGAACTTCAATGTCAGTGTGGGAGATCTTTTATTTACACCAGTCCACAATCTTTGTATTGTGAGAACAGAAGTGCTATATCTATTCCTGACGCAGTTTCTCCATGTCCTTGACTTCCTTCGGCACCTGGTGCGTCAAGATTTCAAGTCCATTCTTACCGATCTATCCATATACACCATTTATTAGTCTACTAAAGATTAAAGACTCGAGGGATATGATACATACCGCTACATCATCCTCAATACGGATGCCAATGCCACGTAATTCCGCTGGAATAGATTCGTCATCCTTGGGAAGGTAGATGCCGGGCTCTACCGTGATGACCATGCCAGGTTGCAACGCCACGCCACGAGACATGTTGGACGTATCATGGACATCCATACCGAGGTAGTGTCCAATGTGCGTCGGATTGTACTTTCGGAACGCTTGTGTCTCCGAGTGAGAGGTGCCGGTCGATTTGAGGATACCAAACTCACGCATGCGTTCTGCCATGAGCTTGACAGAGTACTGGTGGAGCATGTCTAGACTTAGTTGTTCACCAGTTTCAATACAAGAGCGTAGATGATCTAAACTCTGCTTCTGAACGTCTAGTACGAACTCATACAACTGCGTCTGTGCGTCCGTCCAGTCGCCATTGGACGACCATGTGCGCGTGATGTCGCTCAAGTATCCTCCAGACACTTCACATCCGGCATCCACGAGCACGAGTTCAGACGGATTGATCATCTGACGTTTTGAGAGGTAGTGGATGACAGCAGCATTGGAGCCAGCGCCTACGACGCACGGGAAAGAATTCCAGAGCGCACCATTGCGTTTGCATGTGCCTTCAAACTCCCCAGCCAGTGCCATCTCAGGAATTCCTGGCTTAGTTGCTTTCATCATTTCGATAAAACCTTTGCTACCAACGTCAGCAGCGAAACGCATGCGTTCTAGCTCTGCCTCAGACTTGATGATACGTAATTGTTCAGGGAAGACGTCGCCATTGTACAGCTTGCCACGGATGTCTTTCGTGGCGTTGATAAAGGAGGAAGGGAAGGCACCATTGGCATCCGCTCCGACGACAAAAACCTGTTTCATGTTGTTGACTAACTTGCCGAGCTGCGTGCCGAGAGACGATAGCTGGTACGCGTCATCGGCACCAAAGTGCTCTTTGGCAGCATCGAGGCCAGTCCTGGCGCCGTCCCATTGCTCACTGCAGATATGTGTGTTAGATGGACGATAAGAGAGGAGGGAGAGATAGCGGCAACCTGTGAGCATCACGAGGTCGGACGAAGAGGACGAAGCTCGTCTTGCCTTGGGATTTCAGGAACACGGCGTGAGCATCCGGTTCTTCTAGACCCGTGAGGTAGAGGAAGTTGGAGCTTTGACGGAATTCGTACGGAATGTCATTCGTCATGTACTTGACGGAAGCTCCGTTCACCTGATTGATAGGCATAAGCTAACAAATTCTACTTCGTATTGATCTAGCGACAGTACAATAAGTGCCGAGTCATCCGGTAAAACTTGAAAAAGGTTCTCTCGACGTTGCTGAAACTCTTCCTTTGGCAAATCTACCAATACACAAGCATCATGAGCTTTAATGCCTACTCCTTCTGATGATAATCTTTTATATCGACTCTACCAGGGAAGAGATGACCGTTTGGTGCAGCAAATGGATTGCTAGCTGACGAGAATGCTCTCAATTTGCTTTGAGGAAAGCCTTTAGTATTACCAATCGACCGTGCGGCCGACGATACCCGTCCTACCTGTCGGATCCACTTCCCAATACGCATGATTCTTTAGCTGTCCGTCAGAACCGAGCGTTTATTATTCACCAATCATATGTCTCTTCTATATAATAACATCCAATCAGAACTTTCAAAGTGCGGCATCCAGTTATCTGCACAACGCTAATTGCCAGCAAGTCGAGGCAGAAGGCATCGTTGTAGAGGAGAGGAAAGATGCCGCAGCATGAGCACATGGAGATGCATCGCAAGCGCTACGGCGTTCGGCTCGACAGAGCTGAAAAGCAGCGTAAGAAGGAAGCTCGACAAGTCCACAAACGCTCGCAATTCGCTCAGAAGGTCCATGGACTGCGAGCCAAGTTGTACAACCAGAAGCGTTTCAAGGAGAAGGCTGCAATGAAGAAGACGTTGGCGATGCACCAGGAGCGTACGAATAAGCATGGTAATGATGATGCAGTGCCGGATGGTGCTGTACCGTCCTACCTGCTTGATCGTGAAGGCGTGTCGAGAGCCAAAGTCTTGTCGAACACAGTCAAGCAGAAGCGAAAGGAGAAAGCCGGCAAGTGGGAGGTGCCTGTGCCCAAGGTGAAGCCGATCGCTGATGACGAGATGTTTAAGGTGCTTCGATCAGGAAAGCGACGGAACAAGAGCTGGAAGCGTATGATTACGAAGGCAACGTTTGTCGGTGAAAACTTCACGCGTAAGCCGCCAAAATACGAGCGCTTCATCCGTCCCGCAGCCATGCGCTTTAAGAAGGCGCACGTGACACATCCAGAGTTGAAGACGACGTTCCAACTCGACATTTTGGGTGTAAAGAAGAATCCACAGAGCCCGTTGTACTCGCAATTGGGCGTCATGACGAAGGGAACGGTGATCGAGGTCAACGTGAGTGAGCTAGGACTCGTGACAACGTCAGGAAAAGTCGTGTGGGGAAAGTATGCTCAAGTAACCAACGTCCCGGAGAATGACGGATGCGTCAATGCCGTGCTTTTGGTCTAGATACTCTTACCTATACATATCCAACCTGATTTGTTTCACATTGAAAACCTGTCTTTTGTCTATTTTGTTTCTTTCTCCTTTGCATGCACTCAATGTCAATGCACGACTAGTAACTAGATGTCGAGAACTCTGGAAGGGGATAGCAAAGAATATAGTTGTATTAGAGGACATTATGGGCATGAAGAGGAACATGGTACAAAGCTGTTGAGTCAATGGAAACTTGGATCTCATTCTTTTGCTTTTGCTTTATTGTCTGATGTGGTATCGGTATGCTCAAACTTCACGATGGAACAAAGGATATATATACGGAAACGTGTGCATTGAAGTGGTAGGATCATCATCTTTAAAGTTGATCACTCGACACTTTTTGAAGTTCTACGACCAGGCTTTCTGGTCGACTGTATCTAAACGTGATCGATATAAGGAGCGGGTGCGAATGTATCTACTAGTAACGAGAAAGTAGCCAGACAAGAATAGATGTGAACAATTACACTTTAAGGATCCGTCAATGCGCTACAAAGGAGCGGGTGCGATTGTATCTACTAGTAACGAGAAGGTAGCCAGGTAAACGAGTCGTAAATTCTTGTAATGTAAGGATCCTCCAGGGCTGCTGCAAAGGAGCGGGTGCAAGCTCAGCTACTCGACCTGAGAAGGGAACCTAGCAAATGGACTTGCGGAGCATTAAGCTTCGAATCGGTTCGTTCCGAATACATTCCCTGCTTTTCTTCTTCCTCCTATCTTTCCAGTACTTCTTCCAATATCCTATCATTTGGGCAGTCGACATATCGACCATCCGAAAGAGTAATCTTAGTAGCGCGCACGAAGAAAATTGTGCGTCTATGCACCCAACCTCGATCGCGGTTGATGGGAAACGTACACAAGTGGATGCGTAGTTTGTCGCTACGTTTGCTCTGGATTACTTGACCGTCATAGCTATCCATTACTTCAAGTTGGCAGAACTCGTGCAGATGAGACAAGCAAGTGGCTACGATCAGGGAATGGATACATGAGGCGGAGTCGAAATTTTGTCAAGTGATGGAGGATGATTGAACATTATCTCCGTAGTCTTCGACTAGTGGAATAGTAATCTGGAAAGATGCAATTGTAGATGAAAGCCATGTATCAGGCAATAACTCAGAAACCGGGATACAACCGTGCGTCAGACTTGAGCCTATGACGGTACTACTGTGACCCAAGTGCGGGAAACATCCATTTCCTTCAGTTATCAGATAAGAATACATTAAAACTTGAGCATCAAGCTAGAGATCAGCTATCTGTATATGATTTGAATCCGCTTCAAGCATCATCAGATACTTTTCTGCCTGTATGGGACACAAACGAGTCTTCCATTTTGTCGATTGCATGCTCCGCATAGAAAAGTAGATGCTCTCAAAACGAACGTGCAAAGTGTCGAACGGTCAACTCTGGTCCGATCGATAAGCGTTGGTGTGCGCGTGCATATTAATTGCGCGACAAGCCAATGCTGGGTAAAATGGATGGTGCAAATTGAAAGAGTTGTGTACCGGATTCGTCGGGACGACATTTACATGCTTTGATAACTCAAATATAATGGTTCGAAGATATTTCGTTGGTGGTTAGTTAGATAGAGCTACTCAAGGTATCAAATAACTGACCGGCACCATCTTTCAAGCGAATAGAAACTTAGAAGCAACGTTTAAGATGTGCCGAATTCGCTGTTCAGATCTGCACTGGTCATGCCTGTGCTTTCTCTTGCATACGTTGCATATAACCTGACAAATGTCGCTTCTGCCTTCCAAACGCGTTGCATCGATTTTGCTGATCATCTTCTGATGATACTTTCTATTCTTCCTCACCATCTTCTCTGCTGTTTATATCAAACCTCAGATACTCGGAGCTGTTCATGCGTTCTACTATCTTTACTGAACTATGGGTACTTACCAAGTAGATCTATCGGACTACTAGAATGGACACAAGAGACTCTTCCTTTCGTCTGACAATGCACTGCCATCAGCGGGAATGCTACTTTTGACGTGATCAAAATGCAGCTGCTCTGACGCCTACGCCATTACTAAGTTAATCATCAGTCCTGACAGATGAGTACTGTACGTTCCTGCCTATCTGTCCTTTCGCTTAGAGCAGACCAGTCTAAACCAGGCATTGTCAAGTCCAAGATCACGTTCCATTTCCAAATTTGCGTCAAGCATAGGAACACAATCACTGCATTTGATCCACAAAGTCAAAGTCACTTTGCCATTTCCGGTCATCTAGCCAATCTTCAAGCATGTACTCAAAACGATCTACTCCTTCGGGCTACGGCGAATCCCGACCTTGGCGCATTGGATCCATGGACTTACCCATTTGGCGAACAAAATCGACCAACGATATTGAGGATTCCACTCACTCGGAGGACAGTCAATCTCTCCGCATGAAATCGGTCGACTTTCTACTTGGCCGCAAAGGCTCCGGTAACGTCGACTTTATGGGTGATAACCACCGCAAGCCAATGCCACCATCGATGTTCGCTACCTTTGACGAGAAGAAGATGCTCCACGACGACGTTCTTGCAACTCTGATCAAGTTACGACATGCCGCCAGTTCTGGTGCCCAATCCGATCGGTGGGAAACTCTCGAAGAAGACAACAGGCTAAGCATCTTTCGAATGCGGTCGGACTGGAACCTAGATGCGGACATCAGTGACGCACTGGCTGGACACATGATCTTTGATGCTCACTTGAACGAAGTGCTCAGTGTTTTCATAACTCACGACGGTGCCGAACTAAGCTCGACTATGAAAGCACTTTATGGTAACCGATTCAAGCGTGGTGACGTTTTGCTCCCACAATGCGATGCGTCTTCTTTTGTGAAGGACGATTCCTTCGACAATGATGCTCCAAGTAAGAAAGCCAAAGGCTATGATGTTGCGATGGATGGGCAGCTTGGTGTCCAGTTGGAAGTTATGCGTCCGAAGGGTATGACGGACTTGCACAAGCATAAAAACACGCAAAACCTCGTCTTCCAGACGTATACGAGAAAGTCAACGAACGGAAATCGAGCGTATCATCTCAAGAAGACGTTACCGAAACAACTACAGAACAAGTTGGTCGACCCAAAGCACAGGTCGGCCCTACGAGATGGTATTGACCACATTGGTCTGGGTTACCACATGAAGAAGGTTGATGAAGGTGAAATCGTTGGATTGGGTAAGAAGACTCGAGTCTTTGTTCATGCCTACGTTTCTCCTACGTCCCCAGACAAGTTCTTGAGGTCAGGCTATAATCTTCGGAATGGTTCGAATCCTGAAGCTTACTTCGTGATGTACAAAATGGTCAAATCACTCAACAACATTGATCGTATCATTCGTCGTCGTCGGCTGGGTTACCAAACCTATGTGTCTCAGTATCCTGGACGCAAAAGCCGCTTGATCCGTGGTGCGGACTGCAACCGCTGCTACAAGTCCTTCAACATCTTCAACAAGGACTACTTCTGCCAGCTCTGTGGAAAAGTCGTGTGCTCCGACTGCTCTGGTCAGTATGAAGTAGAGCCTTCCTTTGGTGTTGTGACTAAACGTCGCCTGTGTACGTTGTGCGTCGTTCGAGTGGACGCGTGCTACTTTGATGACGATCTCGTTTACTTGGGCCTGGGCCCGGATATCGTCCCTAGTAAGGACGACGACTGGGATACGGTTTCCAACTACTCTACCGACACCGAAGAAACTGTGTGCAGTGATCGAAGTCTTTCCGGCAATTTTAGTGAAGTTTGGTCTCCACTTCGTCGATCTGAAGAAGAGCTTCCAGCCTTCTCATTGGATCTGTTGGACTCGCTCGTCGCTCCAATGTCTAATGACAAAGCTATGGAGAGCCCCAAGGAAAACACTGAGAGGGTTCGTGCAAACATTGAGCAGTACCTCGACAACAGTTTGCACCACGCCCGCAAATATTTGTCGATCAAGGATTGTGAAGTCGCGTCCAAAGAGCGAGATTATACGCTCGAGTACGAAGACGGAAAGACCTTTTTCAAGGACCACCCCGTGGCGCCTAAGATGGATGAGAAAAAGGATGCTCTGAGGATTAAGCACCTTGAAAGCTGCGGATTCTTCAAAGAAAAGCATGATCGACAGGCTCTGGATATGATTGCGGAGTTGGCAGCCAAGCGCATGGACTGTGGATACGCCAGTGTGTCGATTCTTGACCGGACAACCTTTTACTCTGTTGGTACCTATCGCTACCCGGAGAGTGGATTGATCTTGCCCCGAGACGATTCAATCTGTTCGCATTCCTTGTATGCCGAGAAGCCATTTATCATTCCGGATTTGGGCCGAGATGTGCGCTTCAGTCACACTCTGCTGGTACAGAAGCTCAATTACAGATTCTACGCAAGTTTCCCAGTATATGCACCGGATGGGTCTGTTGCGGCCGGTATCTGTGTGGTGAATGAAGCTGCAAAGGGTCCGATGACAACGAAGCAATATGCTACGATGAGAGCGGTGTGCAACTTGGCATCCCAGTTCTTGTTTTCGCAAGCGAAAGCATAAATTTGACGATGTGAGCATCAATAAACATTGCATGTTAAGGCGTGCTAGAGATATATCTCGTGAAGGAAACAGATACTATAACTAGTACTTTGAGTAATACAAGATGTTCATTTTCATTAGTCGGTCTTACTCATCCTTATATCCACATGATCTTCGCATGCTAACGCACTACGTGCTAGCACATCTATTCTTAGAGTCACCGTCAACTCTTATTTTATCTTAGTCATCTTCGTCTTTGGTAATATTGGAGTGTCCTAGAGGCTTATGCAGTGTTCCTTAGTCCTGAAATTACCAACCGAATCTTATGCTCTACTAAGACCATAGGCTGCTAACTGAAAGATGACAATCGGTGTGTTCATTCTGCAATCTACTTTGGATCTTTCAACACAACTTACGGGAATTTATAGTTCGGCTACCAGAAACCATGGTCAAATTGTACAACTTTGCTTGTCTTGTCGCTTTGTGCCTTGCTGCGAACGCCGATGCTGCTACCAATCCCATTGTGATTAAAGGCTACAAGATGTACGACTCAGCTTCTGGTGAATACTTCCCTGTAAAGGGTATCGACTACTATCCTCGGCCGAATGCGGGCGAGCTAGACGTCAACAACTACGACTTCTTTACAGACGAACATGAAGACATCTGGAAACCTGACATCGAACACCTTGCAGCATCCGGAGCGAATGCCGTTCGACTGTACGCTGTCAATCCCACGTTGAGCCATGATAAGTTCATGTGTGCGCTAGCTGCAAAAGGGATGTACGCGCTAGTCGATCTTGGTGCCAACTGTGAAAATTGTGCCATCCTTGGCTCAACTTATCCAGAATGCTACCCGGCAGGGCTCAAAACGCGAGGTGAGATGATCATCTCTGCATTCGCCAAGTACGACAACGTGCTCGCATTCAGCGCTGGTAACGAAATTAATCACGCATCTCAAGCGCTTGGAAACCCTCAGGAATCAAATGCTCCGTGCCAAAAGAAGTTTATTCGAGACATGCGAGCGTTCATCGGCTCTTGCAATACTCTCCGCAATATTCCTGTTGGCGTCGTACTCGCAGACGAAGACCGAGTGGATAATGCACAGTATTACAATTGTCGGACGAACCCAGATGACGTGTTCGAGAACGCTGAGTGGTATGGTCTTAACGTCTACCTTCATTGCGATGGTAAAGTCAACAAAGTTGAAGACGCCCTTGGTTACAAAGCACTTTTAAAAGACTTTACTGATCTAAATTACTCTGCACCAGTCCTGTTGACCGAGTATGGTTGTCTCGACCAGAGCTTCCCGACAGAAAATGAATACGAGGGACAGCGGACGTGGGAACAAGCAGAATGGGTATATACGAGTGATTACCGCAACTATTTTTCAGGAGCATTTGCGTTCGAGTACTCGACAGAAAACGCGAATGCCAAGGACTCGACGCCATATCCGTTTGACGAACAAGGTGCCCAGAACTACGGTCTGGGATACTATTCGCCCGAGAATTGCGATCACGGCACACACCCGTGCGAATATAACCCAATGCCGAATTACTACAACCTCCAAGAGAAGTACTCGGCAGTTGATACCTCTGCAGAAGTTGCTATGAGTAAATTCACGCCCGACAACACACGAACGTCCACATCCGAGTGTCCAGCGACCTACGGCTCATTGGCCGATGTCGCTTGGCCATCAGACGGTGTTACCTCTCTCTCTTGTCCATCAGAACCAACTCGCTGTAGCTGTGCTGCATCAAGTGGAGTATGTAGCATCGTGAAGAGTACCCCCGCTCCGGATGTCAAAGGCGCGTCTGATAACACGGCAAACACGTCTACGGATGAAGGGTCTCAGTCCAATGCCGCGAGCAGCAGTTATACCCCGATGAGCCTCATGCTATTGACGTTGGCCATGGCAACTGCCGTACTTCAGTCGGTATAAAAGCCTCTCCTATCCTCGCCACTCTCAAGTCGATACTTGTCTAGTTGTAGCGTCATAAGCAAAGTCGATGGAAATACATGAAATGAAATTAAAAAGAGAGTTTATTTGGATTGCCATCGACCAAGTTACTGAACCAAGAGCTGGGAGAGTTGTTTCCAATCATCATAGTCAAGCGTCACTGGCACAGGTGAAGCATCTACATCTTCCCGTCCTAACGTCATCTTTCCTTCCAGTACTTGTTCATGCGTCGATCTCTTCACTTTCGATGCAAATATCTCTTCTCCTTGTCGAATAGCATGAACTGCATTCACTTCCCATCCTCTATCAGCCGCCGTCTGACCAAGACGCTGTCGTAACGTCTCGAGTCGATGCTCATACTTTGCATTCAACAGCAGCTTCTTATGAACCTGTTCTCGCGGAGATGTAGATGCATCCGTCAAGTCGATTAATCGTGGCATAGCTACTTCTGCGTTCACTTCACGAGCAAATGTCCTTACATCCCGAGCAATTTCGTGCATACTCCCATCTTCCTGATGTACCTTTCGGCCATTAAATACACCTTTCATTCGTTCGGATACCAGTTGCGATCGTACTTGATACAATTCCGACTGAAGGTGTCGTAAAGCCTTTTGATAAGCTTCTGCATCCTGCGACTTTAGCACTGGTTTACTACGACTCGACGTCATGTGACTAGCAGTCGAAGTATCTGCTGATCGTTGCAATTGTTTCCGAAGTTCACGATTCAAGGATTCTGCATGCACCTTTTCCTTTTGCAAGTCTTCCAACGCTATATTCCATTGCGCTTGTTCTTTCGCAAATTGAGACTGTACGATCGTTTTCTCCTCTCGAATTTTATTCAAATCTTCCGATAGAGCTAAGACTTCACTCTCGAGCTTTTGGGTTACGACTCGACTCTGACTTTCAGATCGTTCCGACTCGCGAAGACGTTGACGGAGTGTACGGACGACGTCTTCAGTCTCCTTTAGTGTCGTCTCCATCGAAGCTGCAAGAGACAAGTGGTCATGCAGCTCTTGTGCGCGACGTTCCCAGTGCTGACGATGATTCATATCTTCACTGCCTCCGGGTGGAGCTACAGCGTCGGTGAAAGCCCCACGGGATGCTGCTTTATACAGACCAGCCACATCTGTGTTAAGAGCACGCAAGGCACTGGCACAGGTGTCTTCCAGGTACGCGAAGAGCTGTGTCAAGTCCGTGTCTTGATCTGTTGGGAGAGCTTGTTGCATGTCGTTAAACAGCGCTCGTGCAGAAGCAGAAGAGGCTTCCATGGTTGATAAGACACTTCCGCCAGTTGGTTCCACTTGTGTCCGGTCTTCTTCACTAGGCGCCAAGTCGACCTCCAGACGATGATGGAGTCGAGAGCTGATGGACACAAGGGAAGCACAGTCTGCTAGCTGTGTGTCGATCGTCATCTGGTCGGATGGAGTGTCGTTATCTGTATCAGAAGCGTGGAAAAGCGTTTTACAACTTTGGGCGGCAGATGAGATGAGGGAGCAATGGAAGGATAGACTTTGTGCATGCCTTCGCATGTCTAGTTTCACTATGGCAGGTACATGCATCTGGTCTAGATCACTCCGATCCTTTAGTCTCATTTGGAACTCTTCAATCGCAGTTGCCAGTCGCCCACCAATAGACAGATCGACATTTTGAGCAGCAAACATCGTTCCGTCTCCACATGACCCTACTGCATGATCTATACGTACTTCTAGCTGTTCTGTTTGAGAGGTATCGAGTCTACTAGATGTAGCATCTACTTCGTCTTGTTCCAGAAACCCACTTTCTATCAGACACAACTCCTTTCGGACATCACACGCGACGGAAGACAGATTATCTGCTAGTGAAAGATGCTGCACGACCTTTCGATGATCCAATGCACCTCGTCCATCTTCTTCCTTCTTCTCTACTTCCTTCTGCAAGTGAACTATGAGGATATCTGCTTTACCTACGATCCGATGGAGACGTAGGCGCACACGAAGTGCTCTTTGGTCTGCATCTGTAAGGATGCTCCTCGGAACGATTGATCGCAAGAAGGATGCTTCGAGCCGAGCCTGTTCCATCTCGACCTTGTTCTTCGCAGCCTCCATCTCCAGCACCTTGGATTGAGCAGCTAAGGCACGTAGTCCCATGGTTTCATTCAACGCGACGTGCGTCGTGTCTTTTAACGACTCCATTTCGCCACTTTCGACATGCAGTTGCGTCTGTAGGGAATGGATGTCTTCTCTCTGCTTTTGCGTAAGATCTCGAAAACGAGCGATCGTCCGATCTCGATCATTGATATTGATCCTGAGATCCGATATCTGTTGCTTTAGAGACTGTATGGTGAGACGCTGACTATCGACTTCTGCCTGGAGTTCCTTCTCGTATTCGGCATGATGATGCTCCATCTCTTCTCCCATTTCTTTTAAACTTTCCAACGATGCGATCGTGACGGATTGATCTGCTACTTTATCCCCTAGTGTCAAGTTCTTCTCTGTCAAGTCTTCTACCATACTTTCATAAGCATTCGCGAGATCAAGTAGTTCCTTTAGATCTTCTACTTCAGCCTCTAACTTTGCCTGCTGACTAGCGTACTGGTCGACTTGACCACGCAGCGTCTCGAGTTCCGATTCTTCACGCTGTAGCTGACGTACCTTTTTCGTTAATTCGGACTTTTCCTCGATCGTACGCTCGTGGAGCGTCCTAACAGCCTGACGAAGCTTTTTATTCTCCTCTTGGAGCTCTGAAATATCGTCCGACACACCTTCTGAACGCTCTGCTGCCTGCGTAGCCATGGATAAGGAAGCTTTTAATGCTTCAATCTCATTCTGGCATTCTTCCACCCGTTCATCTGCAATCTCTTTATCCATACCCAGCGTCTCTTTCTCTAGATTCAATAGCTCCATTGCTTCTTCCAGGTCTTTTATCTTGGCTTCTAATGTTTCTACTTTACGAGCACTAGTCGATACTTTTGCAATTGCTGTCGCCATCTCTTCTCCTCTCTTTTGCTCCGACTCAGTGAATTGTACCAGTCGAGCATTCTTTTGTGATAACTCTGTTCGTAGATTCTCTACTTGCGTGAGATGAGTAGTATTCGTCGACTCTAATTGAGCCACTTGATCTGCATGCTCTCGTTCTAATTGCGCAATTCGATCTTCACACTCTTGAGCCAGCTCGTCCATCTGACGCTGGCAGTCTACTTGTAGCTCTTGCAACTGTCCTTCCAGCGCATCCGTTGCCGATGTGTCCTGTTGGAGTGCCTGGATCTCGTCATTTTTCTTCTCTAGTTCTTGTTCTAGGCTAGATATACGTGCTAAGAGCTCCTTCTCTTGGTTTTTATCAACTGCTTTCGTCGGGCTCGTGCTAGGTGCACGTGGAATGGAACTAGTTCGACTCGACTCGATGGCAGGTTTCGATCCAGGTAGAATGGATGAACTCCTGCGTGTAGTTGCAGATGCTTGAGGGCTCTGTTTAAAAGGGAGAGAAGATCGACGGTCGGTGATATCGTCTACTACTTTCAATTGTGCTCGTCGCACGAATAGACCGTGGTTCCTCGCACATGTAAAATACGTTCTACCTTGCACGTCTCCACTGTTTTTTCCTTCTGGTTTATCCAATTCAACGCCAAACCATTCACCCTCTGCAAATTCAGTCTGTCCGATGAACTTGACGACGCCGCGGCGCGTCCCAGAGCCGATAATGACGGAGCTCCCGACCTGGATCTCGGTCATTTTGTCATGTAAAAGGTCGAGGTGTCATCGTACCTCGAATGTACCATGTAGGGCTCGTAGAATTAATCTTGCGTTTTGTATGGTATAGACTGGACATAATACCTCCCGAGTTAGAAAGCGAGGAAGGCTCGTCGAAGAGGTATGGACGCTTCTTATCTCTCATTTGCGACGAGTATATACATTCAGGAGCTTATATTTACTTTTAAATCGACTATCAAGACTCTAGTGCACACGTTTGGACTTGTACGAACGACTGAAAGCCGAGGAAAAGAAGTTTGAAATCACTTGACGAGATGGGTGAAAACGATAAGAGCGCAGATGTGAACGCTATGCTTGGCACGACGACCCAAATCGGGGGTTCTGTACTGAATGCTGGACCGACGGGCAACGGTCTCGTCGAAAAGTATGTCTGTCGTGCTGTATTAAATGTACGCTCGTACTGATATGAATAACGTAGCGCCGAATATGGGAAATTGCCTCCTTTGAACCCAGATGACCTCAAGTCGCCAGGACCTCCGCCGTCGGCTGCGGATAAGGTGACGAACAAGTCGGAGGCGATTTCCATTCGCGAAGTCTGGGAAGAACTCAAAGCAAAAACGCATGAAATGTATGGGTTTAAGTATATACTAGTTGTGTGCGTTACTGACTTGTATGGAATAGGATCATGGGCTCATCCGTGTCGGGAGTCTTATCCGCTATGCGAGTGATCAATCTCGTCATGGCCGGGTGCATGGTGGCGCTCACCGTGACCACAATCGTAACGACGGACTCTGCGTTTTCCGTCATGGCAGACGCCCTTGCGATCCTATACACCATGTATCTATATAAATTTTCATATATCTGATCCAGTCGCTGACCTTATGATCTGCAGCTTTTTCGCGCTCTTACTCATCGGATATGAGCTCCGGACTTCGATGGTCGATGCCTGGTTGCGAGAAAACTATGGGTTCATGTACAACCCGTGGGGCCGTTGCCTCTTCCTCTGCATGTACGTCGCCTAGTGCACCGATATGGTGGCCTGATCTTACTGTTTGACTAGGATTTCTATCTTTCCGATCGGTATGATGGGCCCGTATGGCGTCATCGTGTCGTTTATGGGCTTTGCCAACGGCTACTTTAACTTTTTCGTCATCACCAAGGTGCTTTTTTCCTCTTCAAGGAATTTCGTACGAGTATAAAACTAAATTTTCTCTAGCATCCGTCTTTTACGCGTGGTGTGCCGGACTATGCGCCACCATCGCCGACGCCACGAAGCCAGCATACGGACTCTCAGCCGGAAGATACGACGGTCTAAGATGCATGCACCGTTTCCTTTTATAACTTGAACGGAAACCTTTGGCTTTTTTCGTTTGCTTTTTTCAATAGTAATCTCGTTCCAGTGGTGTTTCAGAGAGCAATTTTTCAGCATTGGAGCATGCTTCTTTCCACTCGCGTGTCTTTGTCGTGTCACGGCTGCCACAGCAAGACGGCTGCTATCTTTAGTTGGAATACAATTGCTAGTACGGTAACGACAGAGTGCCAGGTTGGAGTATCTCCAAATTTCCCATGATCGCATTTGGCAACTTCTCGCATCTTTTTTCCGCTTTTTTTGAAAAAATTGAGCAAGGCGCGACCATCTTCCACTTGGTAGAAAAAGCGTCCATGTTGGACTGCTAGTCATGAAAAAAGTGGTCGCAGATACAAACGGTCAGATCTCGTCATGTGTTCCCACAATTTCGAGTCGAGTTTGCCGTCCATCTTGCTAGCTTATCACAATTTACGACAAGTGGCGACAGCTTCTTCGTGGGTTCAAGTAAGATATCAATTTCAGCCAATCCAGAAGACAAAATCCAGTTTCAGCCAATCTCAGACGCACGCACAAATTTGAAGCGGTCGAAAATTTCTATACGAGGATAAGGCTGACTGTCAGTTCGCTATTTACATCCAAGTGCACACTTCCACAAGCAAACATGCTGTCTACCGCACAATACACGCCGTCCGCCCATGCAAGCAGTCGTAGTCCAGCTAGAAAACGCCTGCACACAGAATCCGACCCGGTGCCCAATTGCAAACGTCCGCGCAGATGCTCGGAGCTCGAGTTTGAGGAAATTTTAGAGGAAGCCAATGTCATTCGGGAAGAGCTTGAGCTCCTCATCTTGGTCTCGAGCGACTTGTGCCAAGATCTCGGCGCCGACCCAGCCGTTGTGCAAGACTACGCCAAGTCTCTGCGCGCGATCGACGGATTACTGGCCTCGACGGCACAGCTGACCGAGAGGCAAGTGCTGGAAGTCGTGCAATCGATGATCGCCATGACCCAGTACCTTTGCCACACACACTACCACGACTTTGCTCTGATCGAGATGCAAGATGAACTACGCGCTTGCCGTGACCATGTCATGCGTTTCGTGTGCCAGTACGCATCCATCCTCGGGCTTTCGCATTAGACTTGATAAAGTAAATTAACTGTACCAATAACTTTTGAAGCATTTGCATCTATTCCTGATATCTGTTCGCGACTTGCTCTAGCACATCTCGGCACGAGACCACGGCGCGGAGTTTGATGCACATGAGGAACGCACCTGCGAGTTTCCGGTGCAGCGAGTAGACTTCCTGCGGGGGAGGCGTCAGTCGACCGTGCATGAACGTCTCCGTGTAGTGCGCCAATCGCTTGGTCAAGTTGCTCTTGGCAAAGTCGAACGGTTCGGCCGATCGGAACGGTTCCCCGACAACCATCCCGGCGGCAATGTGTGCTCTAGTCATGGCAGGCGACTCGTCTCCTGTCAAGAAGCGCATCTTGACCGAGTACTCGTGGAGCTTGGCTTCATCCTGGTTGGCAGCAGCCCACACAAGGTTAAAGTACTCATCGACAAACTCCGGGTCGTAATCTCTCGCGGCACCAAAGTCGACGAGTCCGATTTGATCCGTTGATGAGTTGTACATAAAGTTACTCCAGTTCGGATCCGTTTGCATGAATTTCCAGTCAAAAAGTTCATGGATCGTGAGGACGAGGAGTCGACGTGCGACACTATCACGCACCTCTTGGGATAAATTCACGACCTTGTCGACCGCGACACCCGAGATGAGTTCCGTCGTGAGGATACGACTTGTCGTGAAGTCATGATAGACCTTGGGGACGAGATAGCCTTCGTTCATGTCATACTCTTGGATGAGCTTATGGAAGCGATCTTGGTTCTTCGCTTCGAGCTTATAGTCGCACTCGAGGGTCAGCTCGTCCTTGGCGACGCGAATGATCTCGTCAATGTACAGACCTTTCGGGAGGATATTTGTGTACGTTACGAGGCGCTTTAGGTTCACGAGATCGCTCTCGATACTCTCGGCGACACCTGGGTATTGGATCTTAATCGCCACGCGTTCACCCGTGTGGAGTGTCCCGCGGTGGACTTGACCGATAGATGCCGCAGCGATTGGGACATCGTCGAATTCGAGGAAGCGGTCGCGCCAGTCAGCTCCTAGCTCGGCAGATAGTTGCGCATGCAGCTGCGATTTCGGCATGACGTGGGCGTTCTGACGAACTCGATCGAGTGCATCCGAGAGACGAGATGGCATCATCGCTTCATCTTGGAGACTGAGCATCTGACCGAGCTTAAGAGCAGCTCCACGCATGGTACAGAGCGTTTCGACTAGCTTCTCGGCGTTCGCATCGGAGGTGAGGGCGTTGTAAGCACCCCCACGACCACCTGAGCGGACGATTTCTGTCGCTGTGCCCATGGCAAGACGTGCTGCGAGACTACCAAAGCCCAAGATACGTGAGAAAGGAGAGGACGGAACGCGTTTTTCTTCCCAGTGATGCGATGAAGGTTCAAAGCTGGCGGGCGGTTCTTGAGGAGACATCTTCGTTTGCTCCTTTTGAACCTCCTGCAAGAGTTCATCGACTTTAGCAGAACTGGAGGCGGATGGATCAACGCTTTCAGCCGGCTCCGGTACCTCTTTCACGGGTTCCGGAGCTTCCTTGACGGCCTCTGGAGCTTCCTTGACGGCCTCTGGAGCTTCCTCCACCGGCTCTGTTGGGAGGTGTGGGTCACTCTGCAAGGATTGGACAGCTGGGACAAAAGGTTCCTCTCTAAAAGCGTCTTCCTCGAACGGTGTCTTGCTCTTTTCCGGCGCAGATACTGGTGCAGACGCTGGTGGCTGTGTCACGGCCTGTGGAATGACACGAGCAACGTCATACGCGTGATTTGCAAGGCGGGATGCTCTGTTCGACACCTGCGGTTCAGCAACACGAACGAGTTGCTCTGCCACCTTCCCAGCGCCGTGTAGTACCTTGGCAAAGTCCTTTGACCACATCGTGCGATGACCTCAGAATGATTTGTGTTCGATGCTGGCGGAATGATTGCGTTTTGTTATACCAGACGGTTTTGTTGTGTATGTTGTTTCGATTTGATGGTTATTTATTGTTGTATATTGTTGGAATCGACATCAAGAGAAGAGAGAGGAGGTATAGCACGACTGCGATGGGCTTACTCTTTTCCAAAGTGTTTTCCTCGCTATTTGGTAGCAAGGAAGTCCGGATCCTTATTCTCGGGCTAGATAATGCTGGGAAAACGACGATTTTATGTACCTTTGGTCATTGCTGATGAGCGTTGAATGGAAAAATGAACTTTGGAGTGATAGATCGACTGCATGCGGATGAGATTGAGCAGACCGTGCCGACGATTGGGTTTAATATGGAAACGCTGCAGTATAAGAATATAAAGTTTCAGGTGTGGGACCTTGGCGGACAGACGAGTATACGACCGTACTGGCGGTGCTACTACCCTAACACGGACGCCATCATCTTCGTCGTCGATTCCGCGGATACAGATCGACTGCATATTGCCAAGCAGGAACTTCATGCCATGCTAGAGGTACGTGCTACTACCATCACTTGGTTTATAGACACGAGTTATATTATTAAACGTAATAGGAGGAAGAGCTGAAAGACTCTATTTTACTCGTCTTTGCCAATAAACAGGATCAAAGTGGTGCTCTGAATGCAGCACAGGTTTGTTTGTATATCATCTATAAGCTCTACTCGAGTCTAATTGCATCCACTAGATTTCAGAGGCAATGGGGTTGACTGAAATCCGCAATCGACAGTGGTCGATTAAAGAGACGACAGCTACTTCTGGATCAGGGCTTTTTGAAGGATTCGACTGGTATGCTTTTGCTATACATCTATATCATGTAGCGTAGACTAACCCTTTTCTATAGGATTGTTACGTGTATAAAGGGAGAATAGCTCCATTGATTTACAATTCGAGTCCCATTTGATACCATTTTGACTAGCTTTTACCTCGAATGCATGCTTTAAACTGCATAAAGCAATAGAAATTCCTTTCCAGACGATCCCAATATACTATCCAGAACCGTTTCATTATCCTTCACATGAACGTGACCACTCGCGACCATCAATCTCGGACGTCATGAATGAGCTTAAACTCCCAAACAGTGCTGCTGAAAAGGATCTGAAGCAGTGGTCACCGAACCACTACCGTGTCCTGTATTGTGTGAGTCGATACGCTCAGCAGACAACGAGTCGAAATCGAAGAGGCAGCTGGCTACGACGTCTTGCTCTCCTCACGTTGATCTATGAAGGTATTGAAAACAACAGCCTCTCATTCGTCTGTGCCCCACACCTGGTATGGCTTTCCATCGATCATCAAACGGAACGGAGGTGGCTTCGATTGTCGCAGGATGCACAAACAGTGATCGATGACCTGGTGGAAGGCCGTCTCATGAACGGGTTGAAGATGTCTTCGATCGACTGCCAACCTGTTACGGCGTACCAGGTTTCCACACAAGGAATGAACGTTTTGGAACATATACCACAGCATATCAAGGACGAAACGGATCTCTTCATTCGAAGTGACCCATCTTTAATCCCGGCGTCTTCATCTGAACAAGGTGGACGACCACTCTTGCATGTAAAGTATGAAAAAGAAGCATTCCAGCTCTACTCTTGTGGACACCAAATCAAGACGAGTCGTATCACCGAGATTGATGACATCTCCTATGTTTCCAGTCCGTATGTACCAGCTTGTGTTCGGTCAAACTTTTTACCACAAGTCCAGTCTACATGCAACAGTCTGCGTGCAGGTGAGTCTGCACGAGGCCAGAGCTTTTTTATCACACCTGTTCGACAGGACTTGACATTGTCCAAAGTGAATGCACTCATTGGGGAATGGATTCCCTTTGGTGCGAATCAAATAGCTGCTTTAAACGAACGTTTGGGATCGCGAGACCGTTGTCAAGGTGGTCTATTCAGCTCCAAAATAGATGAGCATCCGACGCAAACACAACTCGAAGTTCCACCAGGATTGACTCATGTTAAGATTCTAGATTATGATTCGACCAACTTTATCAACTTTGAGGCGGTCATTAACTACCCAGAGCAAGAAGGTGTCATCCAAATCGAACACTTCGGTGTCCATTTACACATTACTGGCGAATTGCTATATGGTGTGAAAGTGGAGGCCATTATGGACAAATGTGACCGAACGATTCCTCTAGATTATCTCGCTCGATTACTCGTAGATGTCCACTTAGATTCGTCTGAAATTATCCGCGACTTGATGACACGGTATCAGCTAAGTGTCCTAGACATGTTGTTCATGGGAAAACCTTGCCAGCGAAACAAGTACAACATGGTTCTTGCGGAAGGTATACAGCCAAAGCTGCAGGCGTCCAAGTATTTAGACAATGGCGTCCGAGAAAACCAGATAAAAGCGATTATTGGCGAAATCATCGCTTTCTACGACATTACGGATAAAGACATGGTATTTCTCGGGAAGGATGGCTGTCTTTTTATCGGCCCTAGTGCGCATCAACATGAGAATCTCTTGATAGCACTCGTAGGATTGAATAGTCGCAACATTTTTATTCGCAACTTTTTAGTACGAACGCACGTACTTGATGATACGCTTTCCAACCTTCGCAAGTTGCTCTGGGAATTTCAATCGAATCCTGAAAACTACGAAGTGGTGAAGAAGGAGCTGAGTGACGCAACTCGTCATACAATCTTGTTGATGGAGAGCTTGCAATACCTTCTTGATTCAGTCGAGAATTTGGATCTACCTCCCATACCAACTAATGTTTCCGGCGAAAAGCTGTACAAGTGTTTAAACTTGTTGGAACGAAAAGATAATATTCGCATGCGATGTCAAGACTCTATCAAGCAAATCGAAAAGCTGCAAATGCAAGTAGATTATTTGGTAATCAAATTCGATAACATCACTCGGTTCCAACTTGTGGATGTCGCACATGAATTCAATCTCAACATTGACCGCATGCTTGCGAGTGGGAAGGCACATAAGCGATTACGACGCTCTGTTGCAACTCTAAAAGCTTTCTTTGCTGGTAACCTCGCGTTCGACATCATCGACCGAGTCAGTGGTGGGACGTTCCACATTTCGAATCCGGAATGGTTTGAAAAGCTAATCAAGGAACCTTTCATCGACCCGCCTGGACTCTTCTTCTTTATTAATCTTGCTTTTGTAGCATGCATGTGGGCTGCCGTTCAACTACTGATTAAACATCGATCAAAGACGCATGAAGCGACGATTATAGTACACGCTCAAGTCTACAAACGTATCCACCTCAGGCCACTCCACTTTTTGGTGCAGGATCGACCTTATATGAAGTCGTCTACGGATTACGACACAAGTCATACTTGTCTGAAAACTTATCAATGGACGGAACGTGAGTTTCCACATCCTGGAGCTACGACTGATGTGGAGCTTATCCTGGAAGAGAGGCATTCACTTCTTCGTTCGATTCGCCTTCAAGTAAATTCGTCGCTGGAAGAAGCTAAACCATTGCAGACTCGAGAACGTCGTCTTTCCTTCCAAAACTCGTGGCGTAGGACTACACGCATTAACCCGATGCAACCGCTCACCGAAAATAGTGTACTACAAGACTTCACAAATTTACTCCGGAAAGAAGGTGTCTATCCGGAGCCACAGGCACCTCTTGCTCGACTAGGATCGACCAAACACCTGATTCCAAAGCAGACTCGTAATAGCGATGCACACTTCGCTCGTCATCATCGCAGAAGTACATCATCAGTAATAGGCCGTCGGAAGAGTTCAGGTGGATACGTTACCACTCGTCCAGTTCCTTAAGCTTCTTGTCAATAAATTCCGCTGACAAAGGCTATTCGGCAGCAGTTTCGACTTTGGTTTAGAGACAGATATTTGCATCATCCCACAACTGAAGAAGCACATAGTGGACGCTCATTTCGACATTTGTCCTGCTAATCCACAGTCAAGGCTCTTCGTATTATTTAACACAAGCGATGGATAATCTCGACAGCAGAAATCGATGCATTCTTCAACGTTTCATGGACAACCAAGTGGCAACATACGCGTTTCGACAGGATCTTGCCAATCACCGACGCCTCCAAGCTGTGTTCCACGTTGTACAAACACCTCATGGAGGTGACCATGTCGAAGTCAACATGCCGTCAATTCATGAACATGTCGGCAGTTGTAACCCATTAAGCATCACTAGTGACGACGCAGATGATGGCTATGAAAGTAGTAACAGCAGTATCGAGGACCACGCAGATCCGATGGCGATGGGTGCAGTGATCCAGGCACTACAACATCGTCTTCAGGAGGCAAATGATCGATGCTTCGAAAAGGATGAAAAGATTAGGCAACTCCAAGACCAGGTCAAGCGTCTTGCAAGCGACAGCAATTTTAAAGCAGAGGCAGTCACCGAGTCCAGATCATGCCCAAGTTCCAACCAGGAACCAGATAGTGTTGCGATATAAGTTCAAAAATGTATTTACGTTATTACGAGCGAATGGATGGTGCATACTTTCGTTCAATACGTCTCAAGTCTTCGTCCTCCGAGTCCGAAGGGTAAACGGAGTCGACAGAGAACTTGATGCGAGGTATAGAAAAGCTTTGCATATCTGCCGGCAAGCTCGTGTATGTACTCCGAACGTACGTGACGACTGCGCCAGCCTTTCGCAAGTATGATTCGGGGATATCGAGCTGTCGAAGTTGGTCTTCTACATCATCACTACTGGCATATTCATCTACATTCGACCTAGGTATCGTCAGGGTATCTACCCTTGACGTTCTCTCTTTCTCTTCAACTTCCAGAGGACATCTCTCCTCCACATTCGTGGCTTCTGTATCACTCTTAGTTTCCGCTTCATGACGCTCTGCTATTACATTGTCCTGTAAAGTGTCTTGATCGTGTCTTTGCTCTTCATCTTCCTGCTCTGCTCGATCATTTTCTGCTGTTGTAATGGATGCTTGATCATCCGCAGATGCATCAAAAGCACTAGAAACATCCAGCTCTTCCTCCGAAAAGAGCGTAAGTCTTTCCTGGCCGTCACTTCTGCTATGTGTCTCTGATAGCGATGACAGGTCGGACATGTTCGACCGTTTGCTAAGCGACGATAGCTCCAAGCTACTGAGCGAGCTTTCCTTGTTGTATTCTCCAGATGCCGGAGGTTCGTCCGTCTGATCGCCTACCAAGACATTATCCAAGAGCGCAGCAACGCTATCCGTGTCTTCCATTTGTTCATCTTGAGCGTCGTGTACACTCAACACATTCCCAAGAGAGATATTGTCAGTAGTCGACTGCTCTAATTGCTTCTCTTCAGTCTCCACTTGTTCATCTGCATCTTGCGTCTGTGACGGTTGACTACGAGTTTCACTTCTAGCTGCTGCCAACAACTCCTTTAGTTCTGCAATCTGTTGCTGCATCTCCTGTAACTGTCGTTGTTGATTTTCCAAGATCTGTTGATGCTGGACTGTAAGTAGCTGCTGGGAGGCACAATAGCCATAGTTTGTATCATGGTTTTTAGGACCATTAGGTTCTGTTGGTTCCGCTGTTCTGTGTGGATATTGAACAGTATCCTCCTGTTGTCCTACCTCTGTCTGTGTCGCAGCTATTGCCCCTTTCCCAAGCTCTGTACCTCTTGATACCTGCCCATATGTGTATTCATAACGTGCTGCCTCTCTTGACTCCTTCTCGACGTTTTCATTCGCCACCGACGGATCATTCTCTTTCTCTTCGGAGCTCGCGATTGAAGACACTGCACTGTGTTTGGTATCTCCCACATGATCATTTAACGTCGTATTCTGTTCCTCTGTAGAAGACATGGAGTTGTGCTCTGTTGTCACCATTCCGTCGCTTACATGTCGTTTATATCGTCGAGTAGGTATTGATTGAACGCTATCGCGTACAATTTCACTAACTTCTTCTTCTGGAAGCCTCAAGCCTTGTCTTGCCAACTCCCACTCTGCATTGGTCGATCGTACGAGTGACAACTCAACTTGTCCATTAAAGGTGGACGTACCAACTGGGAGAGACTGCCGTCGAGTATACAATGACGGGTGCATGTCATCTGGATAAGCACATTCTAGGAAACGAGGAAAAGGAGACGCACCACATTCTCGTACGGAATATGCAGACGGGTACAAGACTATTAAGAATGTGTTCTTACTAGGTGCCACTCGCTCTTTCGCTAAACCAGAACGCAGGAAACGATGGCATGCGAGTAAAAGGTATGGATCAGACAGCTCACGCTCAGCTGTTGTTTCATCTCGAGTGTCACTTAGATGGATACCGTAGACCCACAGACCGACAAGAGGTTGATCGAGGACGAGCGGATCTGTCTTTAGCAACGGAACGGCTTTGCGAGCACTGTCGAGCGTGACGTATCCATATCGACGGGATGAAGCAGATTCGCCAAACTCTTGACGAGAAAGGCTTGTGGCGAGAGGAGTCATGAGAAGAGGGAGGTTACGTATGAGCGAAAGTGAGAGTTGAACGGATGGAAGCACAGCTTCGAGTTGGCACTGTAGCTCCGGTTCATGTGCGCCGTTGGATACGATAAGAGATATCTATAATTACGTTAGGTTGGGTAGAATGAGTATGCGTATGAAAATTGTACTGGTAGAGAATGGAGGTGAGGCTCGTTCGAGTCCTCTGTACTTATTTCTTGCACGCGAGTGATCATGGATTGGTAGATTGTCTATAGTTGATGGCGTTAGTTGGTTCTTTCCATGATGTACTCAACGATGACATACCTGCGTCAGTTGCTGATCTTCTGTACGTTGAGATAAATACACTGGAAGCACCCATCCATGTCCTGGCTCATCCTAGCTTCTATTTAATTCCAGTTTTGTATAAATTGCTTATAAAAAGGCTTACGTTTGTCGTTATTAATGTGTTCAAGCAGACTTGGTCTGTGTTTGAATCACTTGCTTGGAGATATGAGACGACTTGTGGTTCGTCTTCTTGATATCGGTCTCGATGCCGACGCACGAGGACATGCAACTGCTGTAATATTTCTGTCGGAATAGTAAACGTCGGTAAGCTAGTGCCCATGGAGACTGAGATGCGCCCTCCAAGTACTCTTCGATCCCTGCATACACCGTGTGAGCGAGTACTAGCATCATCATATAAGAAGAGTATACCAAAGAACAGATCGAGTGGCAGGGAATTGAATGTCACCAACATGAAATTTCTGTACTGGAGTGTCCTTGATCTTCCGCTCTCGCTTCATGGCTGATCGAGATATAGTACGCTCCTGTGGGCCAGACTCTTCGTCGGTCGTATCATCAAAAAATGCTGATACTCGACTCGGTCTCGTCTTTCCATGACTGCATCGAGATCTATTATCCAGTTGTGCATGTCTCTGCTTTTGAATGTGTCCATATGCACTCTTCCTCGGGTATATCGCCCGCTCTCCACCTTTTCGGTCGTCCATGGTCCTTTTGGCGGTCGCGATTTGAATATTGGTTTTTGAGTTTTGTTGGTTTGAAATAAAAAAACTCATAAACAGGTTCAGTGCCTGACATCGCCAATCGCAAGCCGGGCGATCGTTACTATCGAATAGTTCATCGGCTTACGACGACCGGAAGATGGAGCATGGAAGTCAGTGGCATAACACCCCCAGTCAATTGAGGCACTCGGTCACGCTGAGGCAACTTAATGCGTTCGGTATGCGGAATATTGCGATCGCAGGGACAGCCGGTGGCGACCTCATGGACCTTTATTTCAAACTACGTACGTCGATCGAGGAGATTGAATAGTTTAACATGTCATTTACAAGTATGAATAGTTGTCGATGGACGGGAGATGTATAAAAGTGAAGTGGAAGCACAGACACTGAATCCCGTCTGGCTCCCATTTGAATTGGAGGAAGCGGTATCGACTGAACTGAACGCTCACCACCTCCTTTCGGCACCATCATTTGAAGTGCATATCATCCAAGTCCTGCGTCCTTCTAGAGAGCGTCACTCGTTGGAGCTGAAGAACCCATCGGCAGATACGTCTGAACAGCCATTGTTATTAGAATCGTCCGAGGCGGTCGATGTCGAAGAGTCTGAGGATTTGGAGGAAGAAGGGTGGCAGCTCAACTCTCGATTCTTTGGAGATACCAATAGGAATGGAAACTCTGTTGGAAGTGTCTACGTGAATGAACAAGGAGAAAAGGAGCAACGTATGCTCTTACTCCAATTCCACATGAGAGATTTGGAACCACTTCCAGTACCATTGACAGAGCTAAACAACCTTCCGTTCAATACGTGTCTATTCGAGTTTAATCACAATTGCTACGTCCATCATGATACGATGGAAATCTTACAGGAAACTAAAGTCTTGGATGCCAAAATAGCTCGACGAAAAGGATCGGCGATTAAGATGAAGGAGTACAGTCTCCACGATGGTGTCGATCATCTGCAGCAGTCTCTCCATCTCCAGAGCCAAATTGACCGTTTTACAGAGGAGAATAAAGAATTAAAGGAGGAAGCAGGGGCTAAGGTGACGCAAGCTATGCATACGATCGATCGAGACCAGAAGCGTCGGTCGTTGGAGACGCGAGTGCAGGCATTGAGACAGCAAGTGGAGCAGAAGAAGGAACGTATAAGTCGATTGAAGCTCGTGGTGGATGAAGAGCGGAAGACGTTTGAGACAGATATTCACGTCCCGAAGGCGCTGCTCAGCACGATGCACATGGGCATGCGGTATAAGGATGAGAAGCAAGGGATATTAGAACGACGGTGTGAAGTGCTGCGGACAGCCCATCGGCTGCGGTCGAGACAGGCTGAGCTCGTGCACGGACTGAGTCTCGTGTATCCGATCGAAGCAGATGCGAATGGTGAGTACAAGATTCGCGACATTCGGCTGTCGACAGCTGATTTAAGTGGCTTTGGTCGTGGAGACGAAGAGTCTGTGTCGACGGCGCTCGGGTATATTGCACATCTGGTGTTTATGCTGGGCAAGTATTTGCGTGTGAATCTCCGGTATCAGATTAAACCGTACTCTAGTCGGTCGTACGTATGTGACGACGTGAATGAGCCTCAGGAAGAGTACCCATTGTACAAGAAAGGGATTGAGAGAGAACGGTATGATCGTGCGATTGGATTCTTACGCAAGGATGTCGAGCAGGTATGTAGTATTACTTGTATATTTTTATACATTCGATGCTTAGGACGTGGTATTAGATTTTATTCGCTCGCGGCCTCGATCCGACGCAGAATAGTTCCATGTTACGCAGATTGAAAGAGTTGATGGACACGGAGTCCTTGTGGCTACAAAATGATTTGAAAGCGGACCCGGCCAACCCAGGGGCGCTCATGGCCAAGTAGAAGTGTGTTGTCTGGAAAAAAATCAAAACTGCTTTGAATGTACACAATCGATTCGATCTTGATATATAAAGCTACTTTTGTTCATGAAAAAGTAGTTTTGATATTAAAAGTGTTGTCGTCCTATTTTCAACCAATCAACATGTCGAATTTTGAATTTCAGCCAATTGATGAGATAAACATCATGTTCGACCAGTAAGTGAAAATGCGTCGACAGGTAGTCCAAGGTGTGCGTCGCATGCTTCAGAGCAGAGCGATCGCTCCATCTCTTCGTCGTAGTGCATTGCAGCAACGTTGCAATGTCTTAGCATCTACTCGTCAGCTAAAAAGCGACTGGAGTAATCAATTCGCTTCGTTTTCAACGGAAGATGACGATGTCATGCCAGAGAATGAGTATGTCGAACTCGCGGACGATACGCTAGATGACATTGTCAATTGGCTTGATGGCGTGGAAGAAATGCTAGAGGACCCTGACATTACCTACTCCGTACGTCTCCACTAGATTCCAACAGGACAATAGTATCTAAACGTATACAATGCATATGTAGCAAGGCGTACTGACCATCGACCTGGGCGACGTCGGCACATGGGTACTCAATCGTCAGATCCCAAACCGACAGATTTGGTGGTCTTCTCCCATCAGGTACCCAACCTTCCATTTATAACTGTCTACAAGTACTCATATAAGAGACTAGTGGTCCTCGTCGCTACGAGTATGATCCCGAGACGAAGACGTGGCTGAGCACTCGTGAAGGCTTAGAGCTCAAGAGTCAACTGCACGAGGAGATAGCTGATGCGACTGGTATCCAAATCTTCGAATAAACCAAACGTCCATGACAAGTGCTTGCCTTATTATTTACTCTCTATCGTCCCGATTCGCATCGACATTGTGCCTGTCACTCACGTAGTTCTCGAGCAACAGTCCACGACTGTACTCTGCCGACGCATCCAAGACGCTGGGGCTGATGAAACCTCGTCGACGCGCCTCATCTACTTCCCACTCGCCAATGATTCGATCTCGAATCTCTAACGTATGCTCTCTCCTCCGCTTTTCATTCTCTACTTCCGTCAACTGACCATAGTACTCTCGCTCTTCCTCCGTACACTTTCGCCACATGTCGCCCATAATCTTCCGATTCTCCGATGCAGACCGACGTGACTTAGATTTGGAAAGAGATTCCTTTTGCATTTGACAATACAAGATGAACGGATTGATCGGTCGAGGCGCCTTATGTTCCTACGGGTGTACATGAGCTATGATGGGGACATGATAAGTAATAGAGTGTACTTTGCGATAGGTCTTGGCTCGACGTTTAATCGGGAAACGGCTCTTTTGTGTCTCCTTTGGCTGGGGTCTAGATGGATATTAGGAAGACGTAGGAGGAGAGATATGATGGGAGCGTACTCTGCAGAGCTTTCGTTGGTAGATGGTAAGCTTTTCTTTTCTTCTGCAGACAGTTCACTTACGACCGGTTGCCATCGTTCTATCCCTCGTGTTACTTTACTTCGTAGAGATTTGTAGTAGATTGTTGTACCTTCATCGTCACGAAGGACGGAGTGGAGAGGAGGTAGTGTATCGATGCATCCGTCCTGGGATGGTAACCCTCGCGATTTGGCTAGTAACAAGTTGTTGCCGAGCCATGGACTTAAGTATCTCGCTTTCCTGTACCCGACGACTTGTTCCCACATGGAGAAGATGATGGCGGATAAGAACATTGTCGACAGACCCAAGTCTGTACACATCTGACGAGCAAAAGCTCGGACGTCGTCAAAGGAATTATTCACATTCCATTCGACCTGGTCTTTAAGCTGTGATAAAAGCATAAGAGAGAGTCTGGAGGTGGGAGGAAAGAAGAGGTACCGAATAGCCGTTGATGACGAGGTCGAGAGAGATCGGATGCAGGCGTTCAATGGGGTTATTGGCACTGTCTACCTCAACAAAGCAGATAAAGTTGGTGCATTGTCGTCGGAGTGACTCGGATATGACGTCCTCAGCGTCTGATGGAAGGTTTTCATCCGACACGATGCGCATGGCGACTTGTTCTGGAGATAGCAACGATGTATCTCTACTAGAATTGAGTATGCACAACGTGTGGTTGTATATCGACGTAGACGTACAAGTTGAAGAGGAGAGTGTCCTGGTATTTACAGTTGGACAGTTGGACGTCGATCCGAATAGGAATGATAAGATCCTTGGATCGACAAAAGTGAGCAGATGAGAGATCCACTAACTTTTTCGTCTCGACCGTCCTTCGCTTTCGTTTTCGATGATTCGAATTCCCACTTGCATCACTCTCGTGTGTACTTGTCTAGCACGAATATCAATCCTTGTACTACTAATCAGATCGATGTACTCGGTACCTGCTGCGATTTGGACTGCAGCAAATTCGACGATCCATGATTACCATCACGCTGAATCTACACGCCAGCGTTAGTCGATATCTAACATGCCGAATAAACTACCCAGAGCAATACTTTTAACGATGCCGTAGCTCGTCGCGAAGCCGCGTGGACGGGCGCTAGAGGCTGTGGAGGCACGTTTTTCGTGCGTTGGTGGGCAAGTGCGATCTGGTACCTCGTCAGCAGCCGCTCGACATCCTCGTCTTCTTGCTAGATCGTCATGATAGGTGCGTGTGAGTAATTGAACATCCTCCGAAAGCATCAATCTGTACCGGCGTTCGGACGCGACGCTTGTCATGCAAATACGACGCTAACTGGTCGCTTTTCCAGCCAAGCTGCGACAGCACGTGCTCATCCGGCAACGCGAGACGCTGTATAAGAGCCTTGAGCCGAGCCGCAGGCGTCTCCAAGGCGCTACGCACGCCCTTCATCGCCAGTGCCTCGACGAATTTGTAAATGTGGTCATGTGCTGATTTGCAATTTGGTGACGGATTTGTAAATTCAGGACTGCGGAGCATATTGCCTACAAGATGCTCGGCCAGAGGACGGAACGATCGGCATCGAGAGGAAGTGGGATACGTACACTACTTTTTATTGGTCTCACAACTGTCTTTGGTGTCTACTTGATTGTGGTCAATGAATTTTTCTCGTCGATCGGGCAGTCTCCAGGCCAGCTAGAGGACAAGGCTGTAGCTCCGATCGAGGTGGAGGAGCCGGTGGAAACTGTGATGACGACTGCTCCTGCAACCAGTTGGCCTAGATATCCATATCGGAAGTATGTGTGGATTGACGTAGCGATTGATGATGAGTACGTTGGACGTGTGACGGCAGAAGTAAGATGATATGCAAAAGATCTTGTTATCAGTATCGTTACATTCGATTGTGCTAGCTCTATGCTGATAAGGTGCCTAAGACCGTCGAGAACTTCCGAGCGTTGACGACGGGAGAGCTTGGTCCAGAGTATTCTTTTAAAGGAAGTACGTGCCATCGTATTATATCTGGCTTCATCGTCCAATGTGGAGACTACACGTCTGGAAATGGACGTGGTGGCAAAAGTATCTACGGTGGCAAGTTTGATGATGAGCCGAATGGGTTGCGTCTCAAGCATTCCAAACGATACATCCTTCAGGTACGTTTACAACGGCCTTACCTCGTTCAATAGCTGATGGAAACGTATGCTCATTAGATGGCGAATGCTGGACCGAACACGAACAGGAGTCAATTCTGCTTTATGCTAGGACCAGCACCACACTTGAATGGGAAACATGTCGTGTTTGGAGAAGTTGTGGAAGGATTTGAAGTCGTGGACAAAATGGAAGCAGCGGGTGTCAAGAAAGATGGCATTCCACTTCAGCATAAAGTCGCTTTGATCGATGGCGGAGAAATCGTGTAGAACAACGCTTGCTGCGTTTCTCTACTTTCCAATCACAAGACAGTTGCTATAAATACATTGGAGTTCCTTTTGATGCTCAAAACGCTATTTCTATCGTCTTTTACCATGGTATCCGCTCCGACCGTCGGTAGCAGGACGGATGTCTGTGCTCTTGCAGACGAAATAAAAAAGTATCGAAGTCGTGTCGTGGCAGATCGCAATAGTGGAAATGGCCTTATGCAGCATCCTTTTAAGAACTCTGTCGTACCTCCGTTGGTACTCTTGTGCTTGAAAGTGATTTCGATTCAATTCCAGCAGCAACCGAAAGCTCAGAGTGTTCCGAGGCAATTTCTACCGGAAGTCATGTCGCGCTTGCCGCTGGACTTGGATATACTACTAGCATGCCCTCATGTTGTGGATGAAAACTACTGGAAGCGTCGTTGTCTAGCCAAGGATGAATGGAAGAACATGCTCATCAGTGACCATGGTCTCACTTGGAAGCAGTTTTACTTGGAAAAGTTTCTACAGGAAACGCTGGAAGCATTCGATGCTACCGAGGATGACTTTGACCAGTTGATGGAAGTCATTTTCGTCTGCCGAAACTTTATTTTTACACTCGAAGTCGATCAACTACTGTCTCACGTTGATCTGGATCAGGCCTTCACTCCGCTACGAAATTTGACGAGCTTACGACTTACGTACGGCGTCAAGAGCATCGGCATGCAGTACGAACGTATGCTCTTTGGTATGAAAATAGCTGATGCGACGAGCCTAGCTCATTATCTACAAAGCACTCAGACACTCACGACGTTATGTCTGTCCAGCAACCTACTCGATGATGACTTGTTGAGGATGTTGATGACTGGTCTATCGTCCAATGCTACAATTGCCACACTTGATCTTTCACATAACAAGCTCACAAACCACGGTGCAAGGCTGCTAGCGAAGCTGCTCGGACCTGACAGTGTCCTGACGACCCTGCGTTTGTGTGACAACCAGATCCACGCAGAAGGCGGACGGTACCTTGGTCGTGGACTCAAGTACAATACGTCATTGATAGAGCTCGACATGCGTTTAAATCGCTTGACAGACGATGGAGGGCGTATGCTACTAGAAAACATGACGGATCATCCATCGCTATCTGTACTTCATTTAGGCAGCAACGTTTTAGGAAGTCAAACAGCCGCAACATTGGGTGAGATGCTAGAGCAAAGGAACTCTATGCTTCGATTTATTAACTTGAGCAACAACACATTAAATGAAGAAGATGCTCAATTGCTAGCCCATAGCTTAAAGCACAATGGAAATCTAGTAGCCTTGGACCTTCGACAGAATGAAATACCGGAAGAAGCAGAATGTCGAGTGGAAATTGCTGCGAAATTGCGTCGAAACGAAGTGGATACGACGGCAGTGGCAAAGTAAAGTAGGTTGATAAGCAGATGCGAGTAAAAATCTATCTACTGTAGCGTTCAGGCGCGACAAGTAGCGCGTGATCTAGCCCAATGTAGACGACTTCATTCTTCATTCGATCCACGGAAGCGTACATTACTTGCTTCTTGACCATTTTACCAATTCGTCCATTGCTTGCGAACTTGACTGTAGGGATAGATTCTTCATATCCAACAACAATGATGATCGCAACTGCATGAGCATGTGCCGGGTTGTCTACACGAACGGTTACATGTATATTAAACGATGTAATTGGTCGAGGTACCTTCATAGATGAGGTAGTCTGCACCGAATTTAGACCCCTGCGTTACGGTATATCCGAGCTCCCACAAGTCACGAAAGACTCGTAAGCGATCACACGTCGCTTGTGCTACATGATAGAGTCCCTTTCAGTATATTGTCGTTCCAGTGTTCCAACGAGGTCGAACTTAGTTGTAAGCTTGTCACATCCACTTTCGTCTCATCACTTGGTGGGCTAACTGCAGCTTCAAGGCGATGCTGAAAGCTTTTTACGCTGTCGAGCTTGTCTGCTTGCACCGGGTCTGCTAGTAAAATGCTTTTATGATACAAACCGACGTAGAGTTCGGCCAGGTTCAGCTGTAGCTTTGTCGGTATGTCGGGTGTATCATTCGACACCTGTGGCTTGTTTGACTCGACGACTATTCCAGCAAGTCGATGTTCAGTTTGCAAGGTGTTTATTTCGTCCGTGCCGTGGACGACAGCGTATGTACTCGCGCCATCTTCCACTAAGACGACACTCGTCATTTTTTTCCGAGCGTGTCCGTTAGAAGCTGTCTGTTGGTGAGTAATCGCTTGATTAGGGCTCTCGACCTATACTGTAGCTCGATCTTAGCTTCAACATGGATAGATACGATATACTACGCCGTCTTGCTAGAGGAAGGATACTGGACAAGCGGAGTAGCAGTAGTTGAAATACTTTTAAATGTTTGCTTATTTACGATTAACGTGTTCTTCTATGGTGAATGTGGAAATCTTGCGGACTCGACGCTTAAAGTGCTGTAGTAAGTGAAAACTGAAGACTACAAGCCGAGTGAAGAGTAGGTTGGAAACGAGGCAATAGCTAGCATCTATCTTTTTTGAATATTCGATCCTCGACGTGCAGTTTACTTTAGGAAGTGAGTCCTCTAAGTTGCTTCTTGATGGCTAGCATCTGCAAAAGGAAGTTATCGCAGGAAGCGATAACAAACCAAACGGTCTAGCCTTTCTTGGACGCAGTGTAAAACTATTCGGGATGCTTGCCATATCCACACGCACCTTTAAAAAGTAACTATGGTGGGTGCAGCAAAAAACGACAGCTGTGAGATTCGAACTCACGCGGGTTGCCCCACTAACTTAGCAGGCTAGCGCCTTAACCACTCGGCCAAGCTGTCTTGTTATAAGGTTAAACGATAAGCTTGCTTAAAAAGTAAGTTTTTCCATGGCAAATACATGCAAATACATCAAAGTGTCTGTTTCTTACGACGCATTGGGCTGCACGCAAGGGAGAATTTTGCAGCCACTTGGACGATAACCTCCTTCATTTCATTCTTGGATATCTTTGCGTTGATCATGTGGCTTTCCATAGCGAACGCCACATCGCTAATGCGTTTTGCATGTAAAATTGCCTTCTTCTGTTCTGCTCGAAGCTTCTTATACAATCTCTTTTTGCGTTGTTTCGAAAGCGGCTTCTCATTTTTCTCTTTCAATTCAGTAGCAGTTCCTTCGGGTCCTTTTTGTTTGAGCTCTTCCACGCTGTCTTGTTCAGTTGGACCTGTGGCCACATTATGCTCTAGTCCGTCAATTGTTAATTCTTACGTTGGACCCTCAGTCCGTCCGCGTTTACCCAGCAGAGATTCATTAATACCCTCGTACGTATTGACGTATATAGACCCGTCTTCACTCATTGCTTGTGGGTTTCGTGAGCAATTGACGCTATGGCATTGCGATATTGAAGTTAAACCGTCCGTATCCAACTAATTACGACGTTTAATGATTACGTGACAGAAATAAATCCGAATTTATCATGGACCAAGTACCGACGTCCCCGCCAGCGCCGACCGCTACGCCACCACCTTCTCCTGCTGGGGATTGCATGGAGGCACCATCACCTGGCCCTATTGTGACGCTTGGTATGCGAGAAAAGTATGAGCAATGGGTCGTGAAACATGCGAGTCTAGCTCGGAATTTTGAGAGCGCCCTGTACATCGCTCCTCAGCTTGTTCCAGTACGTTTTCGAGCTGCTTGGAGCACGAGGAATAGATTCCCATGATTTTTTGTGTTGTGTATGTAGAAAACCATGGTCGAGCCAGAGGTGGCAACGCAGTCGGGCTATGCTGTCATCGGACTGCTCCACTTGTACCATGACAATGTCTTGTACAGGTCCTCCCACGACTCATCGATCGTCCCGAACACCAAGAACGACGAGTAAATGGCATTTTTATGTATGCTGTACTAGGCTCATGTATACTAATATTGGTTTCTTCGTAGCATCACACGTCTCGTTCGTGTTCCGTTGTCTATTGCTTCCAAAATCCAGGTCATTGCAGAGGTTTTAGCTGGAAAGTGGGGTGGACAGATCGTCAAATGGCGTGTGGTATGTATCATACGATCTCCAAGATGATGCAGCTAGTGTACTATCGTTTGTATTAGATTGTCTGGCTAGAGACGATCAAAAGTCTATTCCGACTCGTCCTGATCATCCAACGACGACGTGGAATGCTCCTTCGTGGCGGCATGGTATGAATCTACTCACACGCCTATTTAAACACATCTAACTACCTAAAAACGAACAGTACACAGGGGTGCAATCGTCCGGCGAAAAGCAGTCTGTGGACGATTCTTTGGACAAGCGTGGGGCACGCACAGGCAAAGTCTTTGCTTCCAAGTCTACAACCATCGCCCGTACAATCTACCTTCATGCGACATTTCTATATATGCATACTGACAAAACTATTCATTAGCTACTTCGGAGAAACCATCAAAATCTACCACTTTGACGTTTGATGTATCTCTATCCATACTCGTATCCTTCTATTCAAACTAAACGACTGCATAGGATGCTACTATTCCTGTGGAAGAATCTTCCCGTGAAGGTCTGATGCTTGGTGGAGAAATCATGCACGTCCTTCGTCCTCCCGTCTACGCTTTCATGCGTCAATCTCGACCGGATTCTTCATGGACGCCTGCGATTGTCGCTGCCACCATCGAGATCACTGGGTACGCAACCTTTCTCTCACAGTAGACGACAGGTACTAACTGTCATATACAGTTTACTATGCTCTGCGGCTGCACTGAAGCCAGTGGAAAGCAGTAAGCCAGCACCTACTGGCACACAAAAGGCTCAGGAAGAACTTCGTGCTCGAAAGGTCCTTTCAGCCTGCTTTGATATCGCTAGATGCTGTATCTAAAGACCAATTGTAGATGGCATTGCTCATGTATCTGCTTCGTGATCCCATGTTCGACAGCGTCACGAAACCAACGACGAACAAGGTACGTTTGTAGTCGTCCAAAAGAGTGATAGAAGCTTACGTTTGTATTATCGTCTAGGTCTGCGACGTCTTGGAGACGATTCCATTGGTTGGAAAAGTCACGCGCAGTGTGACGGACGCCGTGCTCAATTACATGCACCAATTCTACTTTTACACGTCGGCGTCGTAAGCACGACTCGTTTGTACGCAAATAGGAAGAATGACATGACAAGATTGGAGCTTTACGCGTCGTTTTCCGTTCGTTCCGAAACAGCTTTATAGAAGAGCAAGTAGGCAGTTGTCATCGCCTCATGTTCTAACGTCCATGTATCGATAACATGGACGACATCGTCATCGATTTTCAACCAACGAGGACCGTCTGCTAGGTCATGCCGGACGTACGCAATGTAATGGCCTGCATCGATACTCGCACCAATGTGAGCACATACTGCTGTTAGTTGGTACTGTAGACGATTGCCATCTTCCTGCATAAACATGTTGGAGGAAATGTCCAGCGGCGGATTGTCGATGGGGAACGTGACGCTCGTCTCGATTTTATCGACGCCACCTCCCCAATCCAATTGCTGGAAACGTTGTAATTGGAAAATGAGTGTGTTGGGAGCACGTTGGAAGAGCTCTTGCGTCGATCGTTTCGTCTTCATTTTACAATAGCCGTCACAAAAGACTTTGTTATCATCCGACAGTTGTTCTACCGAGTGCACGGCTTGTAAACAATCCGTTAGCGTCGTCTCGGACTTGGAAGAATCGATACTTAACGTGCAAAGTCTATCGATACGATATAAAGGAGATGTTTCTATCTGGAAGTAATGCACGTACCTGAATTCTTGGTGTAGACTACTGAGATACGAACAGCTCATGCATTTCGATCCTCGGACGATCTGTCCGGCAAAGAGACGAGTGATGAATGAATCATTCTGTCGGACATACTTCATCCAGCTTATATCTCCCAGTTTACCTACTCTGAATCAGTTAAACGATCTCGGAATAAAAAGATGTGAGAAGAGCGTACGGACGATGGGGATGTATCCGATGGCATTATGCGAGTGACATCGAGCTAGTTGGTCTCGATACTCTTTCTCCATGACATCCTCTTCTTTGGAACATGCTACGACAGGAGTGACGTCTGATGGAGTTGTTTGTTGCGTCTTGGTCTTGAATAAGTCGCTGAGCATGTCTAGCAAGAAGGATAGAAACTCCTATGAGGGAGCATTAGATGGTGCGTTTAGGAGAATGTATCGAGATGCAACCTCTGCATCCTGCTGTTCCTGCTCTTCTTCCATTGTGCAGACGAGGTAGGTGCATTTACTGAGTGCTTCTAGCATCTGAATGAGTTTCTCTCGATTTTCATCTCGCTTCTCTTTGAATTGTCTCTGATTCGTGTCGAAATGATCGTACGGAATCATATATGCGTCTTCCTCTGAAATCAGGTCTTCATCTTCATCACCACTGATGCCGTATAATAGATCTACGAGTGCATATGCGGCGTTCAATTGGTTTGTCTCTTCGGCGTGGTCGTCCTTGGATGACTTATCAAGAGCCTGCTCTGCCTTTGTGATGGCATGTTCCAGTTCATCAATAAACCCTGGCACAACACGTAGACACTGAACGATTGCATTGATGAAGCAGTTATTGCCGAAATTGATCAGACCGCTTGGTGCGCCTTGAAACGGTGGACTCGTCATGTCATCGTCGATCAAGCTCGTGAGCATCCGGTACGACGGTTGTACGAATCGTTTCAAGATGTCTGGAGTCAAGGCATTCACAACCGCAACGACGCTTTTCCAGGTCGCAGCGCCAAGTGACTGCAACACTCGAGTTGGCGACCAGCTCGAGGGGAGCATCGAGTTCGTCTTTTGGACGTGAACTCGACCGTTTTCCTACTGACTTGTACCGATGCCGTACCACTTGGACACAAAAGTGGACACGAAATGATCGGTCATCGGATGCTGCGATCAGCGTTGCGTACGCGGTCTACCTGGGCAGCATGTGTACCTGCACAGGTTGGAAATTATGCCGGACGATGCTATAGTACAACTTTGGAAAAGTAGGATGCTGTAATTGTGTTATTGTATTGAGTTTGGGTGTATTGATCGATGTGGGTGTCTGGATAGGACACAAGAAGCGTCAAAGCGAGTACATGAGACTGCTATTGCACAAGATTGTAGCCATAGGTGGATGAGATGGCTGGGACTCGGTAGTACTACCCAAATGTACTGCTCTTTTCTGATGAGCGCGAACATGGTGTACCAAGCATTTGGCGGTGATAACCTATACGAGGTGCATTGGCGTACTTGTCGTTGTATACATGAATTAAAAGCCCTTATCGGAGTGACTGTAGACACTAGCGATGGGTGGAGCGATTTCAAGCGCTTCATCTTCAGTCTACTTTGGAGCCAAACTCTATTGTAACAGTATCGTCACGGACGTTATCTCCGTTCGAGATGTCGCTTACAAAGGTCCTTTTATATCCTCTAACTGCATGTACGAAGACTTACATGCATATCTGCAGAGGAATTGGTGCGTATCACTATGCTTGGTGTTATGGAAAAATGGTCGATCACGACCACGCCATCAGGTATGTCTTGTCATTCCTTCCCACTAGATCGTGCGAGAAACAAAACGTCTGCCATCCATAGAGCTAAAGCTTATGGAGCATCCTGGTCAAGGTGTCTACAAGTTCCGTATCTTCAACCGAATCCTCAATCTAGATACAACTCGTGGCGAGTGCCACAATCACAAGGCACTCGAGATTCTGCTACAAGGCAAACCACTTCTATCTCGTCGATCCATCCAGCCAAAGAAAGAGGGGAAGAAGAAGCGACAAAAGAAACGTTCTTAAACGCGCAAAAGATATACAAAACGCATGTTATTTTTTGCTCACACCGTTCTCCCTCAAAAGATTTCTTACTCCAAATGCATCCCATCCGTGTGTTCCAAAATGCTGAATTGGCAGATCGGACAAGCTGGATTCACCTCTAGCCACGCATCGATGCAGTCCACGTGGTACGAGTGGAAGCACGGGAGAGACTTGATCTCATCGCCCACGCCAAAGCTGTAGCGACAGATGAGGCAACTATAGACACACATGTAAGCAAGAGAGATGAATGCGACAATCTAAGGATAATCTACTCTGGTGTCGCTTGGTCACTATTCTCCTTCGCACCACTGTAGACGTAGGTAGGCAGTTGGCGTATCAAGGCTGAATTCGGACCATTGCGACTGTAAGAACCTCGTTAGTAACTTGCTATTATAAAGATACAAGTTGCACATACCTAGACATGGAGTTTCGACTAGAGTGAGAGTTGGACGATCGTCGCTGTGTGTCCATCTCCCGCTGTATTTCTTGATTGACTGTGGCATAGTCAGCAGTAAGTACACTCCATTCGATCTATGAACGCAGTGGAATAATTACCAGCTCGATAGGTACTGGTGACACGCAGTCCTTCGACGATGCTTTCATAGTTCACCTACACAACCAAATCATTATATCCTGATCGTGCATATACCAAGAGTGAGTGAGCCTACTTCTCCATCAAAAGTAAATCCGTCCGAATCTAATGAGTAGAACTTTAGTATGCAATCACACAGTATCCAATAGCAACGTACGAAGTTCTCGGTCGAATATATCTTGCAGCCAGCGTGCATATTCCTCGTCAAACGTCAATCCTACATCCATTATTAATTCTCCATTCCAAAGATAAAGAATATGTTATCAATACCATTTCCAGGTCCAAAGGAAGATGGGAAGTTTTCATGCAGAAAGTCTGGATCGACATCCATCTCCTCTAGTTTCTCCCGGATAACTTGATGGATAGGGTACTTAAACAAGTACCGATACGGCAGGACTTTGTGCTCTCCATCTTGTAGCTCGACGTGGAACATAAGGTAGATTTCTAGTCGCCCACGTCGCTCCTTTCGCACCACTTCAATCTTGTCCAGCAATACGTCTCCAAAGCACGTCCGAACGTTCGGCTGCTTGAGGACAAAGGCCAGGAGACCAGGACCATCATACTTTCTCGGCTTTGGTTCTTGCACGGACGCCACAGGAGGCTCTGCAGAAGCACTCCAGCGTGTCTGCATCGCGTCAAAGGAAGGCGAAAGGCCATCGCCTGAGACGTTGCTCACGTCAGGAGCAAATGCACTGCTTTCACATGCATATTGGACTTGCAGAGCAAAGTGTTTCGGTAGTTTACTCGAAGCGAAATCAAAGTCTCCTTCACTTAGGAAGAGCGTGACTTCGCCCGTGATAAAGCCACTAGGTGTATCTTCCAGCCGATGCAAGAGCAAACTCGCGTTTAAACGGCACTCTAGCAACAACTCTCCCTGCCTTCCGTACGGTAGGTGGTACATCTTGATGGTAAAGTCATTGCACTCATCTACGGTTTTCCCAACGTTGTACATGTGAGGTCCTTGACGCAAGTCGACGCTACGTACGCCTTGTACTAGACTGGAGAATCTGACACCCTTTTCATTTTGAATGACAAAGTACGGACGCTGCGGGTCTGATCCGAAAGAACTGGAGGACGCATCTAGATCGTCACTACTAGTGGAGCTAGATGCGTCATGCATGTCATTCATCATAACGAACTGGTGAATATAGATGGAGGCAGGAGCAGGCACGACAGCTGTGCCTTTTAGTTTCGGCTGCTCATCCACTTCACTCAAGGATCGAGCGAATTGCATCACTTCTTTATCTCGAATCTCTAGTAGCTGACAGAAATCTGCTACGAAGCGAGCTTGTGGACGAGGAACGACACCATCGACCTTATCTTGCTGATCAAAGCTAAATGTACGCTGGAGCAGTTTTGCCGGCCAGCTCTCGGCATTTCGAATGTGCTGTTGATAGATGTCTAGAATGTCATAGCTAAAGTGCGCTGGGAAGGAGCTTGTGCAGGTTTCATAGAGAGAACAGCACGTGCCAAAGACACTCGTCTGTTCATTGTTGGGTGCGAGGAGGATAGCGTTATTGTCTGGACTGAGGTCGAGCCATCCAGCGACGGTGGATGCTACTACAAAGGCAGAATGCATGGAAGGTATGCTTCCGCGGGTGTACGCAATGGACGCAACACGACCATCTAATTGATGAATGAGTATAGATAGAGGAATGTGGAGGAATTAACCGTACCGCAAAATTCGTCATAGGCGAGTGGTTTCTGGTGCATACGCTTGACACCATCAAAGAGTCCACAATCAAAGACACAGGCGCCAAAGCCAAACCTGAAACGAAATACGTTAGTCTCTAGGAAGGATAGATGATACGAGAAGAAATCCTACTTTTTCGACAAAAGACTGTCTAGTTGGTCGAGTAATCTCGTTGCTGCATTCCAATGTCGTGGTGCGACATGTCCTTTTAATATTCGTTGAAAGATATTGACGTATGCGGGTGCGACGCAGTAGACGCTACAACCATCCATCAGTATTGTAATGATATATAGAGATAGTGGAGGCATATACCGTGGCGCGATCATGATAAAGTATCCGTCATCGGAGGCTTTGGCGGCGAGTGCGTGCTGCACAGCAGTCTGCACGGACGTATGCAAGCGACTCGTCCAGAAAAGCATACGGTTGGGTCCGTTCTCACCTTCTTTTTCCTGATTACTCTCGCTCGGTTCTTCCATCTCGTTGTCCGTTTCAGACGCTGGTGCTGGCGCCTTATCCTCGTGCTCTTCGTCTTCTAACGTCGTGACGGAAGAAGAGCGAGAAGATGGGACTGGGCGAGACCCGTGACGATTGAGAAGCCGTCGAATGCGTGGGTCTTCTGCCACTCTCTCCGAGTTCATGCGTCGAATAAGCGTCGACCCGCGTTCGACCCATGCTAATGTCGGTGGTAACGACTCCATACGTTCTCTTTTCTCTACTGAGCACACTGGACCGACCTCTTCGGCCTCGCTGTGCGTTCGAGTGTGGCCCTTTGGGATCACTATCCTTATTTCGCAACGTCTGTGTTGCCAAATAAGGTTTCGCAACCTTCCTACGACCTGACGACAACGAAGAAAAAGAATATGTACGACCATCGACATCTCTATTTTCTGGTTCTCCATACAGAAAACAAGGTAAATGGATATGAAAGATCTACTAAAGTCCAGAAGTGTCAAGAAGATTGGTAATGAAAGCGGACTTGTGCTTGTATTGGACGACACTACTTGCGTGTGGGCGCTTGGTTCTGTGGGAGAGCCTTGCCGTATCCGGAGCGGAAGTTGGTGCCCATCGAACCAGCATCGTCGTTGTTCTGCTTGGTCGAAGGCTTGGCCCATTCGAGCTTGAGAATCAAGTGATCATAACCATAGCCTTGTAGCTTTTGCAATGCCTTCTCAGCATCCTCCCGATGAATGAAGCTGACGAACGCAAATCCTCGAGACTGGAACGTTTCCCTGTCCTTGGCCAAGTATACCCTCGACACTGGTCCGAACGCACGGAAGAGCTCCTTCAAGTCATCTTCACGCGTATCCGGCGACACGTTCGTAACACGCAACGTCGCATTCTCACCTTCATCCCTGCTGGCTTCACTGCCACCTTCGGCCACACGGCCACGGAGGCTAGGAGGCACGTAACGGCCAGAGCCAAAGGCGTTAGCGAGAGCGGATCCGCCAGCTTCGCCCCCAGCTTCTTGCTTGGGCGCATCTTCGGCGGGAGGAGCGTCGCCAGGAGGGATCTCGCCCACGGCCGAGTCCTTGTATGGACACTTAAGCGTCCAGTGATCTCCAACCATACCACAATGACGGCACACAACGATAGACTATATAAAAGTGTGAGCTTGATGGAATTTGTAGGAGAAGTGGAAGTACATACCGAGTTCTTGACACCAGCAAAGACGCTCTCCTCCTCCTTCTTTTCGCCTGGCAAGATCTGGTCGGCATTCGGATCTTCCAAATGGACCTCTTCATAAGATGTGTACGTGACGTTTCCACCATCGCCATCTTCCGCGGCATCACCGAACTTTTGCCAGTGCTAGAATCGAGTATAAATGAGTATTTGTTTACTTTTAAGTATGAAATTGAGAGATAAGGCAACATACACGACGTTCAAGAGCTCTCTTGCTCATACGAGTGACTTCCGTCACCTTCTGCACTTGCTTGGTGACTTTGACTTTTTGTCCAGCTTCATTAAACTTCCACTCGACGACCGTCCGGACGCCATTGGCATCCGGTGCGCTCTCCGTACGTTCCGGAAGAACGTCTATTTTACACACAAGGACACATGAGTATATATGTTTGTATATTCGACGTATAAAGGCATCGTATAAGCACAGTACCATCATCTTCGTCTCCCCAGCGACCTGAAATCGGCATCTTTTCTTGTATCGTGTGCGTAGTGGCCAATCACAATTATTCTGTCTTTGACATCGATGGTACATCTGACCAGCTCCATCTGGATGCCGATTCGATTGTGTCGACGATGGCTCGACTCGGCTCAACTGGAGCGCAGGTATTAGAAGGAACGACTTTGTTAGTGCTTGTGCTATGGGCTTGTTTGGTAGCGTATGATGTACTGGAGACAGAGTTGCAGGATGCAGTAATTTGGAAGTTGTGTCTTGTGATGTCGACTATTGGGGTCACAGGTACCTTGGCCACGTTGCATGCGCAGGATAAATTACCACGTCAAGTGCTGCAGAACTCACGGTATGACGGACTTGATATTGGTGAAAGATGTGTATCGAATTAGAAGGTGGTGGATAGATCTATTAGTCGCAAGGATGGAGGAGCTGGTATCTCGATCGGATGTGTCGTGCCTCCATTAGTCCTCTTTACTCGATTAATTGCATCGTTAAAGTTGAATGGAGATGTACCAGGTACTAAAAGCACATTTTACCTGCTAATACACAAGAAAAATAACAAAATATGCACTAGTATGGATGGTTTTATATGCATGGACAAGTGCTACTGCCAGCGCAAGTGCCTATCTCCGGTACATTGTCTTTCGATCAGATAGACTGGATGTTGCTTTATTGATTGATGGAGTCCTCTTACCTATAATTGGCGCCATGATCGGCGTTGAAAATGGTACTCTACTCGGCTATAACGTCCAAACGATCTTCCTCTTACGACATCAATAGACTTAAAGTGGACGCTACCGTTATTGACACGCTTTGCAATCAGCTTACTCGTAAAGAAAGGCATGGCAACATTTCCACGCTCGTTTACGCTTGGCGAAGCACTCATGGTGTCCCAAGGTATCGCTATCTTCGCACTGGACGCCGTCATCTACTTTCTATTCAAAGTATTCCTATCGTATTCTTGGTAATGACCATAAGCTGACGTTCTTGTAGCTTGTTGAAACAAGTAGGCTACAGGCGATACCCATAGCTATCGTTTCGTGGGCAATCACACCCGAGTCTATGCACCGGGAGGACTATGTCCGAGCACTGCATGTCGGAATGCTAGGCTCTCTCATCGTTGCCTTCCTGCTACAGCCAATCCTTCGACAGCGCGGGACTGCATCTCCAATGAAGATTGCACGCCCACTCCCATTCATAGCATGTGGTGCCTTCACTGCGATTACAACGGCAGCCATCTACCTCATCCTGCTTCCATGGATACGTCTGCTACTAGGACAAGAGTATCCTTTCATCTGGCTAGCTCACTTTATCCTCAATTCGACAACACGAGTGCAGCTCTGCATGTTCTGGATCGCAGGACTATCGATCCTCATCCCAACATTCGCTATCGTGATCTATCGTTTCCAACTACGCACGATCATCGCTCGAAAGCTCTTCCACTTCCTAGCAGTCGTCCTCTTCATTCCAGCATACTATGCAGACGTACCGATGCTATCACTAAGTTATGGCGCTGCACTCAGTGTCTTCGTTGTCGTCGAGTGTATTCGAGCAGTATCGTTTCCTCCAGTCGGACAGCACATTGCATATTTCCTACAGACGTTTGTAGATGACCGAGACGTTGGCAAGATCATCTTGACACATTCGTACTTGCTAGTCGGATGTGCACTACCACTCTGGTTATCACCTTTCGATGTTGGTAGCTGTGAATTCGTCGCCAACGCAGGCATCGTATCTTGTGTAGGAGATGCCATGGGAGCGATTGTTGGTGTCACGTATGGAAAGAGAAAAGTATGTGGCTCGAAAACGGAAGCTGGGACCATCGCAATCTTCCTTACACTTGTTGTAGCCTCTGTACTATTCCAACTAGACGTGTTCTTCTCTTACAAGGTATCCTCAGCATCAAATACACATCTAGAGTACTCGTACTCATGACTATATCATGCTACAGAGCGTTGGGCTAGTCCTCGCATCACTGCTGACGACAGCTATGGAGGTATCTACACTTCAGATTGACAACCTCGTCCTTCCGCTTTGCCTCTTCTGTGCGATTACACTTGTCAACATACACTAGACAAACTACAAGCACCAAAGTAGAATCAAGGATCAATCACACGTGTTTCTGCATTCACATCTTTCCTTACTCGACATGCAACGAAGCAAGCGCTTTCTTCAATCCGTCCATCGCCGCACGCAACGTCTCGATACCACAAGCATAGGAAATACGAAGACCGTAGACTTCACCAAAGGCTGATCCAGGCACGAGCGCGACCAAGTATTCGCGTAATAAGAACTCACAAAAGTCATCCGTGTTGCGCAGCTGCGTCGATCGATCAGGTGACCAGACGGTCTTGTTCTCAAAGTAGTAGCTCAAGTCCATGAAGGCATAGAACGCCGACGTCGGGTGGGCATACTTGAGATGAGGGATGTCCTCGCACTTTTCGATAACAAAGCGACGCTTCTCATCCATCACCTTTAGCACCGGAGCAATACGCTCCTCTCCCTTCTCAAGACACTCCATCTCGATCCGCAGAGCTTCACACGCAGCTACTTGTCCGACGGAACTCGCGCACGATGTGATCTGTCCCTGGAGTTTCGTACACGTCTGGACAAAGTACTTGGGTCCAGCAACGTATCCGATACGCAGGCCTGTCATGGCGTAAGACTTGGAGAAGCCATTGAGCACAAGCGTGCGTTCGTACATACCAGGCAAGGATGCAAAGCATTGATGTGATCGATGGGCACTGCCATCGTCCTGATACACAAGTTGCTCATAGATCTCGTCTGCTAGGACGACAATGTGTTGGAATTGCGGCTTACGAAGCACCGCTGCGATCTTTTCCAAGTGATCCGGCAAGTGGAGAGTGCCGGCAGGGTTGCTCGGGTTGCAGAGCACCATGGCTTTGATCTTAGGGTTCCTTGTTAAGGTCTCTTCCAACTCCTTCGGGTCGATCAAGTACCCGTCTTCAAGCTTGGTGGGTAGTACGACCGCCTCAGCGTTGACGAGCTTCACAATGGACGGGTAGCTGACCCAGTAGGGTGACGGAAGGAGAACCTGGTCACCAGGATGGCAGATGGCAAAGAGAGCCTGGTAGACACTTTGCTTCGCACCGTTGGACACGAGGATCTCAGTCATCGGGTCATACTCGACGTTCTTGCACCTGTGGAGGTACTGTCCGATCAACTTGCGTAGCTCCAACGTACCCTTCACGTCCGTGTACTTGACGATCCCTTGTTCAAAGGCGTCCATACCAGCTCGCAGCACTCGTTCTGGAGGTGGGAAGTCCGGTTCACCAACACAGAGCGAGTGCACTTGCTTTCCTTCTGCTTCTAGCTGCTTGGTCATGCCGTGGATGACGACTGTCTTGGACGATGGAACACGACCGAGGAGTGGGTTGAGCGGATACTTGTCTGCCATAGTCAGCTCCCCTATTTTCTTCACCGGGGCTTGTTCGAGCTGAGACTCGACAGTGTCGAGAGCTTCACGGAACTTTTGGATCTGCTGCTTGGAGTTCGGATTGAACGTGTGGAGACCACGGAAGAGCTCGAATGAGTCTTTGCACGTGTCTTCCACGAGACGCACGAGGTTTTTGAAGCCACGCGTGTCGATCGGAGTATTTTGAACACCCTGTTGACTGAGCACACGACCGGTAAAGTGCGTGAGAAACTGACTGCTCGCAGCGTATTCGTCATGCTGCTCACACGTCATGTCGAGCATCTGACAGGCCTCAACTTCAAAGATACGA